>LPNX010677634.1:802794-819546 GCA_001517045.1 Pseudotsuga menziesii
GCAGAGGGTTTTTGTAAGAAGATTGAGAAAAGATCTGCAGCTGTGTGCGCAGAGGGTTTTTGTAAGAAGATTGAGAAAAGATCTGCAGCTGTGTGCGCAGAGGCCTGCTGCTATGTGCACGGCTGTTAAGGACTGAAGGGATCTGCAGCTGAGTGCGCAGATCAAACTGTGGTTTTGTAGCAAGTTGAATAAAACACAGTTTGTGGACGTAGCCCCTACACTGGGGGTGAACCACGTTATATTTGGTGTTGTGGTTTCTTGTGTTGTTTCTATTTCTGTTGTCTTTTATGCATTAATAACTGTATACATTTGATAACTTAGATCACTGCTAATAACAAGCTTTGCTGTGAATTCCCTGTAGTGGGTTAAGCAAGTTACGGTTTTTTATCTATCTGCGAAGTTGTATAAAAGTGAATGACACAGCTGTGTAATTATTGAATAATAAATTAGTAAAGGCTAAGGTACACTAATATCCCTCTCTGCTTGCAGAAACCTGATTCTGCGGCACCCCATTGCTGTTTCGGGTGAGACTGCAACCTGTGCGCAGGTTGTTGCCGAAAGGGCCAACACAGTGGGTCTTTTGTTGGTGCGACATAAAAGGATTAAACCTGGGTCTGCCCTATTGCCCAACAGCAATACGTCTCCTGGAACTGCAGAGGACTAGGCACCTCTCTAAAAGAAGAAGCTATAAGGGATTTAGTAAGAGTTTTGAGGCCGGAAGTCCTACTAATCCAGGAGACAAAAATGGAGGAGGAAGCTCTCCTCTGAGCAAGGAACTCGTTTTGGAAGAAAGGCCCAGGTAGGGCTGTGAGAGCTAGAGGAGCCTCGGGAGGCTTGGCAACTTTCTGGGACTCCGCAAAGCTTGATCTTGTAGAAGAAGAAGGCACCACGCATTGGATTTTCACTAAGTTGTACCATAAAGACTCCGGTCACTTCGTAAGTATCTTTAACCTGTATGTTCCTGTCTCTTTTGTGGAAAAAAAAGAGTGTTGGGATTCTTTAAAAATCTTCCTAAACCAGCATAACCCTGAGAATCTAGTAGTAGCTGGAGACTTAAATGTAACCCTTGCTCTAGTAGAAAAAAAAAGGGGGATCAATAGTCTGGGATCCTGCTAGAGAATGGGTGGAAGACTTGATGCTGGATTGGGACCTTGTAGATATCACCCCTGACAGAGGAAAGTTCACCTGGTCCAATAAAAGATTTGGGCCTGGCCACATTGCTGCTCGCCTAGACCGGTTCCTTATTCATTCCTCCTTCCTTACTCTTGGCCTCATGGATTCCTCTAAGATCCACGTGCATTACACCTCCGACCATAAACCAATCTCGCTCACCCTCTCCCCTGAAGCTCAATTAGGCCCCATCCCCTTCCGTTTCATCCCTTTATGGGTAGATCAGGATGGCTTCCTTGACATTGTGAACAAATCTTGGAACGAACCGATTTATGGGTCTCCCTTCTTTGTCTGGGAAGGAAAATTAAGAAGACTCAAAGCTGATCTGAAAATTTGGGCTAAAGGTCTAAGATCCCCTACAGATGAAAGGAAAAGAATCCAGAAGGCTCTGGAATGGCACCGACTGGCCATGGAAGAGTCCCCTATCACCCTCGACTTGCTCAATAGGGAAGCTGATTTCTAAAGAAAGTACCACAAAGCGTGCAGAGAGGAGGAAACCTACTGGAGAGTCAAATCTAGAACGCTCTGGCTTCAAGCTGGAGACAAAAACACCACTTTTTTTCACAAGCAGGCTCAAGCTCGAAAAATCTACAACTCAATCAATGAAATTCAGATGCAAGACCAAATAATAAAGGACACCAACGGCATTAAGGAGGCTGCCCACTCCTTCCTCAAAAAGCTTTATTCTGCCCCGGACCTGGACCCGGTGGATCCGAACTCCTTCCCTCTCTCAGTGATTCCAAAGCTGATAAGTGAAGAGGACAACCAACTGCTGAACATTCCTATGAGCATTCGTGAAATTAAAAAATCCCTCTTCAACATGGACCCGGACAAAGCTCCTGGGCCGGATGGATTTACAGCCCGGTTCTATGTCTCTTGTTGGGACATAATTAAAAGGGACTTGTACAGAATGATCAAGAAGGCTCAGATCTGCTCCAAATTGGGAGGCAGCACAAATTCCTCATTCCTGGCTCTCATTCCAAAAGAAAAAGGAGCCAGGAATTTCAATAGATTCCGACCAATCTCCCTCTGTAATACTGGTTACAAAATCACTACCAAAATAATGGCCAACAGACTCAAAAAAATTCTGCCAAAATTGATCCCGGAAAACCAAGGTGGGTTTGTTAGAGGCAGACAGATTCTGGACAATATAATCCTAGTCCAAGAAGCCATTCATTCCAGCTACAGGAATAAAGAGAAAGGAATGGTAGTTAAGTTGGACTTAGCCAGTGCCTTTGACCGAGTCAAGCATGACTTCCTCTTTGCTGCCATGAGAAACTTTGGGTTCAATCAGAATTTTATTCAGTGGGTTAAAGCCCGCATTTTAGCTCCCTAGATAGCTCCGCTGATTAATGGCCGGCCTTCCAAGTTCTTCCAGGCCTCAAGAGGTTTAAGGCAAGGCTGCCCTCTCTCTCCAGTTCTCTATGTCATCTAGGCCTCCGTTCTAAGTTTCCAGCTGAATAAAAGTCTCCAAAATAGAGCTCTTTCAGGCATAAGAATAGCTCCCAAGGTCAAGGATGTAAACCACCGTTGATGACACTCTGTTATTGGGAGTGGCCAACCTCAGAACAACCAGGAATTTCAAATCAGAACTTGACTGCTACATGAACAGCTCTGGAAGTGAAATAAACTTCCACAAAAGTAAGATTTATGGATGGAACTGCTCCCCTCTCGAAATGCTGAACATCTCTCGAATCCTTGACATGGAAGGCATCTCATACTGGGACGCCTTTACCTACCTGGGCATCCCTATTTTCAAAGCCTCTCCTAAATTTGCCCACTGGCTGCCCCTTCTGGACAAGCTCAAAAACAAAATCCAAGCTTGGGGAGCAACCTTGCTCAACAAGGCAGGTAAACTTATTTTGATTAATTCTGTCCTCACCAGTCTTCCTATTTATCAGTGTTTAGTTCTGTTAGCTCCCAAAACCATAACGAACAAGATTGAAGAGCTGCTCCGGCATTTTCTCTGGGATGGGGGACGAAATAATGAAAATAAGCTGCATCTTGTAAGCTGGGACAAGATCAAAAATCCAAAGCTAGAGGGGGGCCTTCAAATCAGAGATGTTGCCACCCAAAATCTAGCCATGGGTGGAAAAATTATTTGGAACATGATTTCTGGCAAGAACACCTGGAGCAAGCAGATCCTTCAGAAAAAATACTTCATAGGAAACAGGAAAAGGTGCCTAGAAAAGCCTCCTAAAATGTAGACTGGTTCTCCGATCTTCTTGCTCTGCAAAAAAGACTTGCCTTACTTCACAGCCAAGCTCACTTGGATACCTGGAAATGGAGCAAACATAAAAATATGGGACGATTCTATACTAGGAGATCAACCTTTTAATAGCCTGATCGAGCTGAGGAACATCCAAGCCTGGCTTACTGACAACAATTGCAGCACGCTGTGGGATATTTCCTCATGGGGAAATGATGATAAAGAATCCTGGGTTAGCTGGAACCTTGGAGATTATCCGAATGAGCTTAAGGAGGAAGCGTTGTTGCTATTGGATATTCTTCAAGGGAAATCGCCCATCACTGCCAGATCTAAAGATAAATGGGGCTGGGGCTCTGGCATAGGTAAATACTCTGCATCTGTCGGTTATGCTTCTATTCTGGAACGACCTTGGGCTCCCCCCAATCCAGGCCCGTGGAAAGCTGTATGGAAATACTCGTCCATCCCAAAAAATGATATCTTCACCTGGCAAGTGCTTCATAACAACATTCTCACCAATGACAATCTCAAGAGGAAAGGCTGGGCTGGACCTTCTCGTTGCCCACTATGCAAAAACACTGAAGAAAACGCAGATCACTTGTTCATAGCCTGCGATTTCACTCAAGAGACCTGGAGAATAATGCTTGGTCCCATCGCTATCAGTTTTCCCAGCTCAGTCATGGAGATGGTAAGTCGCTGGCTCCACCTTTATCCCTACGATCTGAGCAAAAAGAATCTTATTAAAACCACGTGGATGTGGATCCCCAAGTTCCTGTCATGGAAAATATGGTTGGAGCGAAATAATAGAATTTTCAAGGATGAAAGCAGGGTCCCAGCTCAAATCGCTGTCAAAGCCCGGGTCATGCTGTCTGAAGCATTAAAAATAAAGGCTCCCAAAAGCAACACGGCTCCTCTCTCTATTGAAGAAGTTCAATGGTTTAAGGAGTTCTAGCCAGCTCATAACAACAATGAAGCCATGAACTCGCCCCACAAGGCCAACTTGGAAATTAGACTGGCTGAAATGGATTTTATCAAGTGGAGATCAATGCTAAATGAATGGTGTCTCTTCTTTGACGGGGCCTCGAAAGGGAACCCCGGGCAAGCTGGAGGAGGCGGTATTATTTTTGAACCTTCAGGCAAAATCCATTTGTCCTATGCATGGGGCCTAGGACAAGCTTCCAACAACCAAGCTGAAATCCTGGCGCTGTGGCAGGGCCTAATCCAGGCAAGAAATCTGAACATCCAAAATATTAATATATTCGGTGATTCCAGGCTGATAATTAAAGCGGTTCATACCAAGAAGGTGCCCTCGGACATTCATCTTGCCCAAATTTTCAGGAAAGTCCGCCTCCTCCTCTCTCACTTCAGAATTTATAAGGCTCAGCATGTGCTAAGAAACCTAAATAGCCTTGCGGATGCTGAAGCCAATCGTGGTGCTCTTCTGAACAAAAGCCAGCTAATTGTCAACGGAGGAAGCTCAATTTGCGCGATCCCATAAGGATAAGGAAAGGAAGATCATCAAGATCAGAAGTTGTAAGGGAATTAAGCTGGAAAGGAAAACCAGAATATTGAATCTGAATATGCTATGTAAAGGCCCTGGCAGCCCATTTGCCAGTCTTAATTAAATTTTAACCGTTTTTGTCAAAAAATAATAATTATCCAATATAACTGTGATTAGAGTTGAAGTTAAGCTAATAATTCTAGAATCATTGGAGTTCTAGTAGTTAAACATGAGTTCTAGTACTTAAACATTAATTTTAATTTTTACAACTATCACTAAATGTACTTATCACATGTTACTTAAGCTATTTTTGATTTTTTAGAAATTATTAAGAATCAATGTGGAAATTACACTTGTCTCATTCTCGTTTAATTTTGGAATCAATCTGGATGGTACACTTGTCTCATTCATTACCATAGATAAAAAAGCATAGATGGTAGTCCACCCAAAAATTCTAAGATATATACCTCTATGGAATTGAGGGTCAGTGCAAGAAGATGAGGGACCTTTTAGATGCAATCCTAGTTTTCAAAAACACGATCACGTTACCAAAAAATACAACGTGTTTATGCTACATAGCACTTGCTATGGTTCAACCTGAGCCTGACATGTCATGGGACATGTAGGATAGTAAACCATATCGCGTACGTGTTATATAACTACAAAACGCGCTCGCGATCTGTAGTTCTAAAACACATACATCATTTGGAAAACTAAAATTAATTTATATACACAGGCCCAAAACCCACGACCTATTCTACCTATCAGGAACGTGAAATAGACGACGATTTGGAGTGATTTGGAGCAAATTAGGTGCTTGGGATTGTTGGAGGAGCTTATTTAGTTGGAGGGGAGGAGATTCCACTGGTGAATTATCATCCAACCAGGTAATTCAATCACCAAAAGCGTTCTTTTTTGTCAATTTTTAACCTATAATATTGTTTTTTAATAGAATAATCAACCCAACAACTCCCAAGCTAATGTTTGATGGATTCAAACTAAAAGAGGCTATAAGAAACAAAAACATCATGTCTAATAGATATTCAATGTTCCAAAAGGCTAGAAATATATAAAACAAACACAAGTATAGAGTGTGTGTGGAAGGAGGCTAAAATTATAAGGCAAGGGTTTTAACAATTAAAAAAACAATATATATCTACATTCAAATTAAAAACAAAGAAATATAGAAAGCCCACATCATAATGATATTGAGAGGCATAAACAAAAAGGAACAAAGATACTATAAGAGAGACACACAATTACTACTGAGTAGGGTTCTAAAAAACACATATCTCATAATTCTCCACAATATGCAAGAGAGAGTAATGGACAAGCTATCTTATGTTACAATTACAATAGAAGCCCTAGATATTACACACCAATTGGTAGAACTAACATAAAAATACGGTATAAGGCACAAGGTGTAAGAAACCCATGTTAGCAAACACAAGAACATGAATTCTGCTTCTTTTATCCTATAAATATAGTAAAGAAAATTAGAAACATGTGAGACCCTAGGTCTCCCTAAGATCCCTTGATATAGAAAAGACATAAATGACTTTACTCAAACAGTCTATGCCCCTGCATCACTAGGTTTATCAACCATTTTGTAAAATAGCAAAAAAAATGGGTAATATATTTCTACATGTCGAGTCTCTAAGCTCATCTACAACCAATTGTAGTCCAGTCCACAAATTCTCTATTTTTCATGTAACTTTTGGTTGGTTTCCATGTTTATACAACAATGGAAATGGTGAACACCCATGAACTAGCTAGAGTGCGTTGTGAGAGTGTTCCCAACCATGATCGAGTCAATTATATTTAGAGGATATGGTGGCAGCCCTATATCACCCCTTTTCTTGCCTCACATGTCCTAATAGTCCCTTTCCCATTTCTTTTACATATCCAAGGGACGTAAAGGCCAAAACATGTCAAAATAGCACTCCTAAATTCAAAGAAGTTTAAACCCAAGTGTGCATGGAAAAGTCACCAATGAGGGTGAAGAAGTGCCTTAACTTCTAGAAAGAAGTTGAACGAAACTCACTATTTAATTGTTAAATGTTTAATTTTAAGTTTTAAATGTATGTAAGTGAATGCCATTAAATTGCTTACTTGAGTTTTCCTTAATTTACATTTTCAATTTTGAAGAGATGTCATTATATACCAGTATACATTTCTAATGATTTCCTTATTGATTTTTTTATTGCAGTTGCGGCTATGGACACCAATGCTGAAATATTGATTGAGCTTACTCAGTTGAGAGGACTCAGTATTGCTTTTAGTAGTTGTGATAGGATTCGACGTTCACTTGCATCCACTTTGTATGCAATTGTTGAGACTATTACATTGTCAAGCAACATACTATATGATATTACATCATATAGAGAAAGAAAAAGACAAGAGTATGATGATGGGCTTGGCTACAGTGCAATAAAAAAGTTGAAAATTACCAAAGAGCATATATTTTCATTGTTTAGGGACCCTCGCACGGGGGAAATCCCAAATGCAAATAGGCGACATATCTCTATCGAGTGGTGCAAATATCAACCATTTGTTGATAACTGGATGGACATATGGTATATGGTTTTTGATATGCCACCACACAACAATAGGGAAATCCCCCTGTATTTCCTTCGGAAGATGTATGCAAAGTTCGTGTTGGGTAAAAACATAAACTATTTTGATATATTACCGTTTCAGGGGATCGATGGGGGGGTGCCCAAAAACCGACCCAATGCCAGGCTTCGAGACGTTGATCGCCCTATCCCTGTACCTCACAGGCAGTTGCCTGGGCCAGATGTCCCACCTGTACATCATGTTATTCCACAGACACGTGATGCATATTTGAGTTTGGCATGGGTATTTGTTTGCCATAGCACTATGGTTCAACATATGGGTGAGGAAGGGACCTCTGTCCCTGGTTCTACCAATTGGTGTGTAATATCTAGGGCTTTATGCTGGCAGCAATGCCCAAGAGTTTCATGTTCCACACTCTACAGAGGGGAATGACATTCCATCCACTGATCCCTTGGTTGGTGGAGAGATTCCTATAGCACCCATTGTCATATCTCACACTGAGGTAAACATTTTAAAATTTCAGTTTTTTAATACTTGTTAATTTGTTAATTTCCACATATTGTACATGTTAGTTCACTAATGTTATCTACGATCTAATATTTACAATTATTAAACTTGCAGATGCCAAATCCTTCACGGGGGAAAGCAGTGATGGAGGTAGGATCCATGGTTGTATTGACTGAGGAAATATCTGGGCATGACATTCCATCCACTGATCCCTTGGTTGGTGGAGAGATTCATATAGCACCCATTGTTGTATCTCACATTGAGGTAAACATTTTAAAAATGTAAGTTTTTTAATACTTATTAATTTGTTAATTTTCACACATTGTACATGTTAGTTCACTAATGCTATCTACGGTCTAATATTTACAATTATTAAACTGGAAGATGCCAGATCCTTCATGGGGGAAAGCAGTGATGGAGGTAAACATTTTAAACATTTAAAAAAGTCATTTTTTAAATACATGTATGTTCGTTGAATCATGCATGTCTAACTACATGAACTATTGTTGACTATAGGCACCAACAGAAACACCTGGACCATTTCGTGGAGTTGTATCTCCTCATAGGCAATATGTGAACAAGGGTCATGTGTATATGAGGCGGCCTACTCCTAGAAAGAATCTAGTTGTCCACGACCATGGAGATACTGATACCATGGTAATGTATATCCTTCGATGATATTTATTGGTTAACTTGAAATCCAGTGCATAAAATGTTTTGTTAATGTTTGATTTGCATGTTTACTGCATCAAGAGCCAGAGTTTACCATTGAAAACCTTGGAGGGATGGTTGATGCAGCAGTCAGTGTTGCATCTACAATGACAACAAGTCACACAGAGGTACAACTATTTCAACATGATCGTTACATAGTTTATTATTGTTGGCGTATGTTTATTCATGCATGCCTAACTATTTCAACATTTGGTGATTGTAGCCACTAGCAGCAGGAGTTATTGATGCAGCAATCAATGTGGTATCTGCAATAACAACAAGCCACACAGAGGTACAACTATTTGAACATGATCTATACATAGTGTGTTATTGTTGTCTATTGTTTATTCATGCACATGTCTAACTATTTCAACATTTGGTGATTGTAGCCACCACCACCACCAGCAATTCCTGCCCCCTCTGGTTCGACCATGGATGCGACCATCCTTGATGTTCAACCAACAGCTCCATCTGCTACAAAAGAAACACAATCCCCTTTGTCACATTCTCTCACTGAGGTGAAATGTCCATTAATGACCAATTGTTTCATGCAATGTCCATTAACATTTTGATAATTGTTGAGTTAATTTAGATATGGTATTTTATTGAGCTAATGTATTAGTACATAGTTAGTTGAATTTAACAATTGATATTTAATTTGCAAGATCCAGAGATGCACACTAGTCCTAGAGTTGTGCCTACAGGATCAACCTCGAGAAAGAACAAGAGGAAGCTTGAGTTTTGACGTGTCTTATGGGATATCTACATTTCGATACATGTACTTTTGGAGACATGTACATTGGCATTTTGCTTACATGTACATGTGGCTTGGATAGTTTTGGATACATGTACATGTGTCTTGGATAGTCTTGGATAGTTGTGGAGACACATGTACTTCTGGTTACTTTTGGATATATATGTACTTTTGGATATATATGTACTTTTGGAGACATGTACATTGACATTTCAGTTATAAATGAATGATGCATTTCACTTTGAATTTGTTCTTTGGTTTCCGCATGTTCTTGTGTCAATCTATTGTATTGATTTGTGAGTATTATCTATTACTTATGAATGCACTATGTCAAAAGAAAAAACTATTATATTTAAAGGTTTCAATGATCTCACTACATGCACACTAATTCAAAGTTCTTGCTCGTGTAATTTAATAAATATAAGTGCAATACAATGTATTTCAAGGTTTCAATGAACTCACTACTTGCACATCAATTGGATATATCTAATTAAAAATTGTGAGTTTGGATTCATTAAATTACAAGTTAAGTCAATGCTCAAGTGTAATTTAATAAAAAGAAGTGCAATACATGCTTCACATTTTATCAACAACCAACAACACTATTCAACAAACCTCATGCACCCAATGACTAATCACTCAGCATTAAAGGAACTACAATATAATCCAAAGACCGAGAACCAACTTCGTGAATCAACATGATTTGAAGAATAAGTCCACCGGATTTGAAAAAGTTGAGTTGGACATTAGATTGATTTTGAATTGAGTTGTGACAATAAGATAAGATTAGGGTTAGGATTAGGGTTTCCTTGGTAGGGTTATGGTTATGGGCCATGCATGTTAAACAATAAACCCTAGTTAGGGATAGGGTTTTCCAAGTTTGGCCTTCATTGGCATGAAATGCATTGTCTAGCTTTGGCCGTCATAGGCGTGACTGCATTGTCCCCTACTGAGCCAAACCCTAGCTTCAGAAACCACCATAGATGGAGGTCACCAGGAAATGGAAAGGAGGGAGAGCCCCCCCCCTAGCTAAAATCCCACGTCACAAATCCAACGGAATCTACGGTTCATCGATCGAAGGCCTGAGCATTGATCTATGGTGAGTTGCAGGTCACCTCCATATACCGTTTAGGGACACCTGGTGGACTTGTGCCCGGTGTGCAAAAAACCTCACGGCACCACAATTTTGTATTTTGTCAACTCCCACTAGCGTGTATGGGCATGGGTAATATGGCAATGCCAACCGCATCCCCATCGTCTATGGCTTTCCATCTTTGGCCCTTGTTGGCGTGATTGCATTGTCCCATACTGAGCAAAACCCTAGCTTCAAAAACCACCATAAACAGAGGTCACCGGGCAATGGATAGGAGGGAGAGCCCCCCCTATCTAAAATTCCACGTCACGAATCGAATGGAATCGATAGTTCATCGATCGGAGGCCCGAGCATCGATCTATGGCGAGTTGCAGGTCACCTCTAGATATCGTTCAGGGACAGCTGGTGGACTTGTGCCCGGTGCGCAAAAAACCTCACGGAGCTACAATTTTGAATTTTGTCAACTCCTGCTAGCATGTTTGGGCATGGGAAATATGGCAACACCAACCACATCCCCACCGTCTGTGGCTTTCCATCTTTGGCCCTCGTTGGCGTGACTGCATTGTCCCCTACTGAGTGAAACCCTAGCTTCAGAAATCACCGTAGACGGAGGTCATTGGGAAATGGATAGGAGGGAGATCCCCCCCCCCAGCTAAAATCCCATGTCACGGATCCAATGAAATCAACGGTTCATCGATCGAAGGCCCGAGCATTGATCTATGGCGAGTTGGAGGTCACCTCCAGATATCGTTCAGGGACACCTGGTGGACTTGTGCCCAGTGCGCAAAAAACCTCACGGAGCCGCAATTTTGTATTCTGTCAACTCCTGCTGGTGTGTTTGGGCATGGGAAATATGGAAATGCCAACCGCATCCCCACTATCCATGGATTTCCAGCTTTGTCCCTCGTTGGTGTGACTGGATTGTCCCCTACTGAGCGAAACCCTAACTTTAGAAACCACCATAGAAGAAGGTCACTGGGAAATGGACAGGAGGGAGAGGCCCCCCCTAGCTAAAATCCCACATCATGAATCCAACGGAATTGATGGTTCGTCGATCGGAGGCCCGAGCATCAATCTATGGCGAGTTGTAGGTCACCTCCAGATACCGTTCAGGGACACAACCCATTATACTATGAAACGATAACTTTATACTAAGAACGAGAACTCTAGCCATAAAAACGATGATTTTTGCATAAAAAACACAAAAAACACCCTCCAAATAGAAAAGTGTTGATACCAGTATACACGTTTTTTTTTTGGGGTAAAAAATAGATCCATGGCCTAAACATGCCATACTGTTGTTTACAAAAACTTTGAAATCAACCCCTAAATTGGAAAAAGATTTTTTTGTTCAAGGGATAAATTACAACTTTTTTGAAACTTGCATATTAAACAAAAACAAATATTTCATAAATAATTTCAGCACTCTAACCATTAAAATCAAACAAATTATGATGTGATTCATAATGAAGTCATATATTAGACCTTACAAGAACAAATTATTCATATAAATTGTCAAAAACTCATTTATAGTTTCAATTACAAACATCATACTGATAAAAAACATCTAAAATGTTTCATGTGAAATTATTTAAACTCATCTATGGGTCTGAAACCCCATCATAATCTATATTTTTTTGCAGATGAGCAATTAGATATAATAAAAAAAAAAATTAAACCCCTAACCCCATTACATTACATTAAAAAGAAAAATTAAACATCCCCACTCCTAACCCTTAAACCCCCAACAACACTACATTTGCAAAATTTAAAACACCTCCCTTTAACCCTCTAAATACCCCAACAACATTATATTTTAAAAATGACATAATATATTGATATAATGTAATGTATAATATAATATAATGACAATATTTAAAAAAAAACATAATATGTTGATATAATATAATGTAATGACATAATGTGCCTTGGATTGTAATGACATAATGCCATAATGAAATGACATATTGTGCCTTGGAAGAATGCTATTTCAACACCTTATTCTGCATACAAGAGGTTGTTCTATTTCACAATGAGCACACTATGGCAGAAAACTCATTATACTTAAAAGAAATAAATAAAAGACAAAATATATTGATATAATTTAATTTAATGACAATGTTTAAAAAAAATTGGCATGATATAATATAATGTATTAATATAATGTAATGGAATAATGTGCCTTGGACGAATGCTATTTCAACAGCTTATTTTGCATACAAGAGGTTGTTCTATTTCACGATGAGCACACTATGAAAAAAACCTCGAATGCGTGTTCATGAGGATTTGGAAAGGGAAATTAAAACAAGATCACAAAGTCCACAAGACCACTGGCATTAGATTTTTGTTTCTTGTATTAGTATTATATTCTTGAAATAATGTAATGAATTTTCTATATATCACAAAGTCCACAATATCACTCTCATTATATTTTTGTTTATGGTTTTCATAGTATATTCTTGGAATTAAGTAATGAATTTCCCTGAAGTTGGAGCATGACGACAGCGGTTAATTATGTAATGAATTTCCCTGGAGTTGGAGCATGACGAGAACAGTTAATGGAAATCAATCACAAGTATTGGTTGACGATAGAAACTAAAGGCAATAAATCATAACTATAGTTTGCATTGAATCATATCACAATGAAAACGTCGGTGCCCAGAAGCTAACTGGTTCCTAGAATGAATCCGTCATGTCCATGGCCATTGTAATCTAGGAGGCGTTGTAGAGAGCAGATCAGAAAAGAAGATAGTTGAGCTCAATCTTCAATCCACGGCGCCATTGTCGTGAAAATGAAACCATCCTTTAGCAGCAGAATGTTACGTATCCTGATTATTGTTTGTATGCTTATTCCCCTCACAGCAGCTAGTCCAGAGACTAGTAAATTTTGGAGTTATTGTGGGGATAGAAAATATAGAAACGGTGGCATCTTCGATAAGAATTTAAACAAGGTTTTGGATTCACTGACGAGAAACGTTTCTCTGAATGGGTTCAATACTTCTAGCGTTGTAGTTGAGGGTAAAAACACTGATAGCTTGGTTTATGGACTTGTCCAGTGTAGGGGAGATCTAGATCCCTTGGATTGTAAACAGTGCGCATCCACGGCCAAAGAAATACTTGTTGAGGGATGTCACAACACTTCTGGATTCATTCAATTAGATGGTTGCTTCTTACATTATGCCAATAATGATTTTGAGCAGCATAATGAGTCTGAGCAGAGTCATCTGAGTTGCGAATCTCCTCAAGAAATCTTGGAAGACCAGTTCCCGAATGCTGTCAGTGACCTGCTCTTAAGAATTACCAATAGAGCTTGGAAGAGTGACAATCTTTTTGCTGCATATTCAATAGCTGCCCCTCCTAATACGACATATGATAGAATCTACAGCAGAGCGCAGTGTTGGAGAGATCTGTCACAAACAGGATGCACATGTTATCTAACTTCTGCCTCCTTACAATTATTTCAATCATGGACTTCTCAATGTCGGGGAGGAGGGAGGTGCCCTCGTCCCTCCGCCCATATGGTTAATACAAATGTTCTGGTGCATTACAAATTGAGAATTAGAGTTTCTTAGTTAAACGATATTGCCCTATCTAGTAGGTTTCTTCGTTAAATGATATTGTGATGTTTTGTGCTTTTGTTTCAATGAAGCATGGCAGGAGGGAGGGACGAGTTTAAGTCAAGATCCCTCGCCATTTGGCCCAATGAGGCACACAATTATTATGTAATAAATATTTATAGATATTTTGAACAAGAAATCAAGCTTAAGGATACTCTAAGGTTTCTATTCATCATTTATTATTTGAGAAAAGTGGAAAAAAAAGGAATGTTTTTTGTTATGGCATATAGGAATGGTGGATGACTTCAATTGAAAAAAAATTATTGTTGAAGTATATATTTAACCAAGACCTAATGTGTCATTTTTAGACGAGGAAACACGTCCACCATTAAAAGGTTTCAAGTTTAATTTTGATCCAAGCAAAATCTAATGTCATAGTAAATCTAATTTATAAAGTTTCTCTCTTGGAAAAGGACACGTATCTCCTGTTGGGATTTTTTCCTTCAATTCTAAGTAAGGTAATTAATTTATTTCCATCATGGTGACAACTTTAATAATTAGGTCTCTAAGCCAACATTACGGTTTTAGTTTTGGTTTCAATTAACATACTTAACATAAAAACTTCCATGAAGTTCTTACACCATCCCACTTTCAAAACATAGTTAAAAACACATAAGATTTCTGCCCCATTAAAAGAACCATTCTATAGGATAAAGTATAATTTCCACCATTCTATAGGATAAAATATACTTTTATAATATTTTAAATCCTAATTATGGAAGATTCACAAGAGAAGTTTTCCATTTTCTAGATGACCTAGTTGGATTGTGAATCTATGTAAGAATCATTACAACATATATTATGCATAAAGTAGCCTCTCTATCAAAACGATTAAGGTAAAGGTCGCGGAGGAGGGAGGCGGGAGCGGAGCTCCGCTCCCTTGGCCACCAAAGAGCCGCCCCTCAATGGTGGCGCGATTCTCAGAATCGCGCCACCATTGAGGGGCGGCTCTTTGGTGGCCAAGGGAGCGGAGCTCCGCTCTTGCCTCCCTCGTCCCTCGTTTTGATAGAGAGGCTACTTTATGCATAATATATGTTGTAACGATTCTTACATAGATTCACAATCCAACTAGGTAATCTAGAAAACGGAAAAGTTCTGTTGTGAATCTTCCATAATTAGGATTTAAATTATTATAAAAGTATATTTTATCCTATAGAGTGGTGGAAATTATAATTTATCCTATAGAATGGTGGAAATTATAATTTATCCTATAGAATGGTGCTTTTAATGGGGCGTTGATCTAAGAAATCTTATGTGTTTTTAAGTCTGTTTTGAAAGTGGGATGGTGTAAAAACTTCATGGAAGTTTTTATGTTAAGTATGTTAATTGAAACCAAAAGTAAAACCGTAATGTTGGCTTAGAGACCTAATTATTAACGTTGTTACCATGATGGCAATAAATTAATTACCTTACTTAGAATTGAAGGAAAAAATCCCAACGGGATATACGTGTCCTTTTCCAAGAGAGAAACTTTATAAATTAGATTTACTATGACATTAGATTTTGCTTGGATCAAAATTAAACTTGAAACCTTTTAATGGTGGACATGTTTCCTTGTCTAAAAATGACACATTAGGTCTTGGTTAAATATATACTTCAACAATAATTATTTTTTCAATTGAAGTCATCCACCATTCCTATATGCCATGACAAAAAGCATTCCTTTTTTTTCCACTTTTCTCAAATAATAAATGATGAATAGAAACCTTAGAGTATCCTTGAGCTTGATTTCTTGTTCAAAATATCTATAAATCTTTATTACATAATAATTGTGTGCCTCATTGGGCCAAATGGCGAGGGATCCTGACTTAAACTCGTCCCTCCCTCCTGCCATGCTTCATTGAAACAAAAGCACAAAACATCACAATATCATTTAATGAAGAAACCTATTAGATAGGGCAATATCGTTTAACTAAGAAACTCTAATTCTTAATTTGTAATGCACCATAACATTTGTATTAACCATATGGGCGGAGGGAGGAGGGAGGCGGGAGCAGAGCTCCGCTCCCTTGGCCACCAAAGAGCCGCCCCTCAATGGTGGCGCGATTATGAGAATAATGAACATGGCATCATGGCAAACAACATAAAAACAAAATTTAAAATATATAATTTTAATAAAAACCTTTTGCTTTGTTCTATTTACTATATTTTGTGATAATAATTATGTCTATTCACAAAAATAAAAGAATTGAATAAGTTAAATTGGCCATTCGGATTCATTGGGTAGATATCTCCGACATGAATAGAGATCATGAAATAAGTTGAATAAATACAATTGTAATAAAAACCATGGATTTGCTCCATTTAGTATATTTTGTGACAATAATGAAGATGGCATCATTGGCAAGAAGCCATTATATCGATTCACAAAAATAATAGCATTGAATAAGTTGAATAGCTCATTTGCATTCATTGGGTAAAAATAATTGGACATGAATAGAGATCATGAAAAAAGTTGAATAAATGGATTAAATAAGTTGAATTGGTTATTTGCATTCATTTATATTGAACTTGTTCAATTTAATGTAGTATCGATGCAATTTTTTTTTAATGTAGTTTTTTTAATTTTAGTGAAACACTTGTGCAGAAGATGTTAAAAGAGCTTCAACCCCTATT
>LPNX010677634.1:820047-877923 GCA_001517045.1 Pseudotsuga menziesii
ACACTTGGTGGACTTGGGCCCGGTGCACAAAAAACCTCATGGAGCCGCAATTTTGTATTCCGTCAACTCCTGCTAGCGTGTTTGGGCATGGGAAATATGGCAATGTCAACCTCATCCCCACTATTCATGGCTTTCCAGCTTTGGCCCTTGTTGGCGTGACTGCATTGTCCCATACTGAGCAAAACCCTAGCTTCAGAAAACACTGTAGACGGAGGTCATCGGGCAATGGACAAGAGGGAGAAGCCCCTCCCTACCTAAAATCCCATGTCACGAATCCAACGAAATCAACGGTTCATCAATCGGAGGCCCAAGCATCGATCTATGGTGAGTTGCAGGTCACCTCCAGATACCATTCAGGGACACTTGGTGGACTTGGGCCCGGTTCGCGAAAAACCTTGCGGAGCCGCAATTTTGAATTCTGTCAACTCCTGCTAGCATGTTTGGGCATGGGAAATATGGCAACGCTAACCTCATCCCCACCATCCGTGGATTTCTATCTTTGGCCCTCATTGGTGTGACTGCATTGTCCCTTACTAAGCGAAAACCTAGCTTTAGAAACCACCGTAGACGGACATCACTGGGAAATGGACAGGAGGGAGAGGCACCCCCCTAGCTAAAATCCCACGTCACGAATCCAACAGAATCAATGGTTCTTCGATTGAAGGCCCAAGCATCGATCTATGGTGAGTTACAGGTCACCTCCAGATACCGTTCAGGGACACTTGGTGGACTTGTGCCCGGTGTGCAAAAAACCTCACGGAGCCGCAATTTTGAATTCCGTTAACTCTTGCTAGCATGTTTGGGCATGGAAAATATGGCAATGCCAACTGCATCCCCACCATCCGTGGCTTTCCAGCTTTGGCCCTCGTTGGCGTGACTGCATTGTCCCCTATTGAGTGAAACCCTAGCTTCAGAAACCATCGTAGATGGAGGTCATTGGGCAATGGACAGGAGGGAGAGGCCCCCCCTAGCTAAAATCCCACTTCGCAAATCCAACGAAATCGATGGTTCGTCGATCAGAGGCCTGAGCATCGATCTATGGCAAGTTGCAGGTCACCTCCAGATACCGTTCATGGACACCTGGTGGACTTGGGCTCGGTGCACAAAAAAACTCACGAAATCGCAATTTTGCATTCCATCAAATCCTGCTAGCGTGTTTGGGCATGGGAAATATGGCAATGCCAATTGCATCCCCATTGTCCATGGCTTTCCGTGCATCAACGACTTAATGTTACTTTTGAGTTGTCTCTGTCATTGCTAGTATGTTGTTTTGTTTCAGGATTTTTATAATACATGATCAATGAGAAACATGAGTAAATGAGTTTATTTTTATCTTTTAATTGGAAATTAAACTCCTTAATAAAATCATATCTTTTAATTGAAAATTAAAATATCACAATTTCAATTACACCAATGACCCAACATGTCAACCTCCCAAAATTTTCTATTATGCATTACATGAAACATTAACCTTTCGAAAGCATGAGAGGTTCCAAATTTTGTTTTTTTATTAAGTTTATCACTTAATATCTTTACATGCATGATGTTGACCTACTTCACATGCATAATGTTGAAGCAAGTTACTTTTGAGTTGTTTGTGTCAATATTAGTAGGTTATTTTCTTCCACTTTCAATGTTCAAAAAAACATAATCAACTAAAAACAAAGTTAAATAAATCTCTTATTATCTTTTATTGTCTTTTAAGTAGAAGTTAAACTTCTCAATAAAAAAAATGAGATGAAATTCCAACACTACTAGGCACTACCCCTTTGGCAATGGAGATGCGGGTATATAAGAGGTGAGTTGTCAAGAAGGAAATTATACAAGCCTTAAAACATAAGTTTATCATTGCGGCATCTTGTTTCCATCATCCTAGTTGTATATATCGGCTGAAAACATTGACAATATTACCTACTTGAAAAATTAGGGTTTTAGTCCTATAAGAGAGCATACAAAGAAATTTGATAGGTATGACCTTGAGAGGTACATGTATGTATTCTAATGTTATGTATATCATGTGAATGAGATCTTGAAATGCTCATATGATTGATCTATATGGTTTATTGATCATATGTAAAATTTGGCATGTTCACGAACTTGACATACAAGAGAACTTTTGGCATATTTATAAACAACATTATGGAAAATTCGCATATCAAGAACAAAAAATTGACATATTCATAAGAAACATACATGGGAAAATTAAAATTATGATACATACTTCATCATGCTAGATCCCACCTATTATCATACAACCAAGCCCTTCGGATCATCTCTTATAATGATGGTCTCCATTAGTCTCTCGTGCTCTGTATCCGGTAAGAAGTAGCGTACCTTTGATGAATTTCAACTAGGCATTATTCGTACCTGGAGGTTTGTACCAATGATTAATTTGGTAAAGTGATACACACTTGCACCTAGTTTGTAATCCCTATAAACATATCCAACCTTCTTTATTGCATTGTTGTCATGTGTAAGGTATTCACCTTTAACAACCATAGACCCAATGGGGAAGTGGTTGTTTTCATCATCAGTCATGGACATAGTGAGGGTTTGCTTTCCCTCTATACAACGTGCCAACCAGTAATCACCACCCTGTTCACTATCTTTTGAGGCAACCACTGCGTATATGTGTCCTGCATAGTATGATTGTAGGTATATGATCAAATATTTTTTGTGTGATACAAGGCCATTAATGTGAGTTTCAAGACTACGCAAATTTTTTAAAAAAAGTGTTAAAGGAAATGCATCATACTAGGTTGTACAAGGTCTGATACATGATCAAAATCTATAGAAATAGACGATTGGTCTTCTTGCAATGGATTTAACTCAACAATTGCACACTGATCAAGTGGAAGTGATATGCGATCCCATCCATCAACCCAATCCAATGATTCACACACATCCCAGTCACCATCACAACAAGGTGGGAAAAAAAAAGTGAGTTTTCTGGTCCAAATTTCAAATACTGGGTTATCAGAGCTTCGAACTGAATGAAAGCCACGGGTCCCAGGAACAGTCTTGCATTCCCATGCATGTGAACGATCTATGTCTACCACCTCCCAAAAAAATATCTCCACATGTCTCTTTCTTGTGGATTCTACTCGCATAGCTGATTCCTCTCCCATTACTGACGTGCACCACCTGACTATAGATTGAGCATTTAAAATAGTAGATATTGTAGATAATTTCAATTCCTCTCTTCGTAAGGCTATTTTGACACATGATCCGGCTCCATCATGCTCTCCTTTACCATGCCCAGTCTCAAAATAGTTCCACATATGTGGAACTTTGTAGTTTTTATGCAATGAACACAACCATTGAAATATGCATGCATTTTTGAACTGACCAGCACATCCATCAGACCAAATCCAGTGTCGATCCATCTGTATGTTCCTGCCCTTCAAATGATCATAGAACATGATGAAGCAATGACGTACATAGTGGAAGTCATGGCACTTATCATCACTTATGTAGAAGTAATATTCCTTTAGAATTTCTCTTTGCTCTTCACTGCTATTTGGGCCATGCCTATATGTGATATGCACTATCAAGGAAACCTACTCAGAGTGATAATACTGACTTTGGTTCTCATTTTGAGGTTGCAGGGTGTAGTTCTTGGCAAAATAAAAAAACTGAAAGTATAGTCCCACGAGGAAATGTATCTCTGCATATTCTAAACTTTTCATCCTGCCATCGTGCCAAGTGGACATGCTGAACATATTGATGTGTCTTTTTAATAAATTCCTTGACGAAGACACGAACTTGTACTTGTTGACACAAAATGATCTCAATATCATGTTTTTTGTAAGTAAGGAATGAAATGAAACTGTTCAAACATAAATTTATAGATAAATATGTACCTGAGATGTCAACAATGTATTTTTTTGCTTTTTTTTCCCTGGGACTATTTCATAGCTGATATATTTGAAACGTTTCATGTCTGTAACCATATTTCCAAATTCATTGTCTCCAATCTCGTGCATACATTGGCTCAATAATGCCATTCTAGCACAGTTGGAGCAAGTTCCATCCAAACATGATTTTGCATAGTAAGTTTGCTCCTCATGCCTATTGCACATGATACTATGAATGAATTCTCTTGATGAGGTCGGTGGTATTGTCAAGGAGAAATCCTGCACATGGTTAGTATGCAACACACGACGAATGTACAAAAATGTTTCATAGTAATATTCATATTCTACATGGTATCTACAACAACAAGTGTTACGAAGAGTATTTATTCCAACATACCAGGGATTACATTTCTCAAAAGATCTTTGGCCCAAATTCAATTGTCTATGTTCATTCCTAAATTTCTCATATAGTTTTGTTTGTGTTATATCAAGAAGATGCTTAATATATGGTTCACGGTCCTTTGAACCCCTTCTCAGTTTTAGTACATCCTTCTGGTTTGAAGAAGGCCTTGTGTGATCATGCCAAAATCTCTGCACTAGTCCCTTTACTGCATCAACTAGCTTCATGTCACGACGTGGCAACTGACCAATAAGGGCCCAAAAATCTGTCTAGGTGGTTGTGTCAAGATGTTCTCTTCTAATAGAATACCTACGGAGGGTTTTTACATTCAAATTAACTAGTTTAGATGTAGGCTTGAGAAAATGAAGGACCCTGGTGTTCTTATTTACAATTGCTTGTGACAACACACGATGAGCCGCATTGCGGTCCTTTAACCGTGTGCTCTTACCAATTTTACCAAAGGCATATACTAAGCTTTTAACTATATGAGAACTTGGTCCAGAAGTCTTTATCATCTTTATCCCTAACGATTTCCTAACAATATTCATGCCCCTAGATTTTAACAATGATAAAAATAATCTACATTTATCTCCATCACATTTAGAAACAAAATATTTATTTAGTATCTGTTGAGTTTGATAAGCAATACTACGTTTAGATAGCGTACCTTCAATGGAATTGAGGAGTCCTTCATCAACTTGTATACGCTTCAGAGTTCTTCGACGTGTGCTTTCTAATGAAGGTAAGGGGGTTGGATTTCTATCATTTAGTGCATCAACAATATGCTTTGGCGTTTCAGTAGCAACTTGTTGTCCTTCATTCTCTTCCTGGTAGTTGGATGGTGGAAGTCCAACATCCTCATCGATGGTCCGGATAATATTTTCTTCTTCAACAGTAGGCTCCATGTCCAATGCCTCTTCAACAGTAGGCTCCATGTATAACGCCTCCTCATGAGCTTCGTCTTGAGATGGTAACTCATCACTTTGACTTGATGTGGGATTTGAAACATCCCCTAATGAGCATCTACTTTTTGCTTCTTGAATACTTCCATGGGGTGCTTGTTCAACAACTATTGTGGAAATTGAAGGTCCTTCTAGTGAATGCTTCATTTTTTCTTGTGTTGGATTAATAGGATGAACCGCCGTATCCTCTATAATTGGATTTGGATTAGTTTCCAAAGAAAGCCTCCTATTCATCATGTCTATTCTTTTTTTTTTCTTTCTCTTCTTCAATGACTTCTTGAGGTCTCTTCTTCCTTGGTTACGTACATTCCCCATCACCACAATGATCAATTCAATATAGTTTGTTTTTGTTGCTCCTCAATTACAAGCTTTCAAACCTTTAACTTGCTTTATAACTATTGATCCTTCAAGGTGCTTCAATCTTCCTTCTCAATTGTTCATATTTCCCGTCAAAACAATAATGAATGGGAAAATTTACCTTTGGTTCTTTTGAATAATAAGCAAATAAAAGTTAAATTATAAATTGTTCCTCAAGCTGATTCTCTTGTACATTTGTGTATATCCACCATCACCATGAAATGACATTGAAGTTTGATATCTTATCCTATGTGCTCCTCAACCATGAAAGATGTCCTTAATGCTGCACCTGCATAACAAAAAGAATGATGGAGAATGTGTAAATTGTGAGTATTTCCATAGGCGGGCTCATGCTCTTAAAAAAAAACGCGTGGTAATCGGATTTTCATAAAAACATAGTGAAGTTGCTCTCGGACAAAAACAATCCATTGTTTTTACAGTCCCAAAATGTGCACGTGTTATAAAGATTCAAAACGCGTACACGATTTGTATAACTAAAACGTGCATGCGATATGTTTAAGCACAATTAATGGAGTGGGTGCATGACTAAGGCAACGAATAAAATCATAAAAAAACAAATGTTTTCCATGGTTAGCAACAAAGCAAATGTTTTTAGTGTTCCCTTCTTTTCATGCATATAAATGTTTCTCTCTATAGTCCCAATAATCCCTACATACCCCTATCACTTTCTAAATATACCTCCTTCATTCTCTCTACATCTCTCCCTATATGTTTCTTTCTCTCCCTTACTCCATCCCTCCCTCTCTCACCGTGAGGATGATGGTGATGGTGGTGATGATGATGAATACACAGATGACGATACTTATGGTGATGAAGACGATGATGATTATCACGATGGTGATGATGATGATGATGATGACGACGACGACGATGGTGATGATGATGTTCATGATGTTGATGGTGATGATGATGATCATGTTGATGATGATGATGATGATGATGACGACGGCGATGGTGATGATGATGTTCATGATGTTGATGGTGATTATGATGATGATGATGATGATGATGACGAGGATGATGATGATGATGATGATGATGACGACGTTGGCGATGATGATGTTTATGATGTTGATGGTGATGATGATGATCATGTTGAGATGATGATGATGATGATGAAAATGAAGACGATGACGATGATGGTGATGATGATCATGGTGATGTTGATGATGATGATAGATGATCATGATCATGGTGATGATGAGGATGATGATGATGATGATGACGACGTTGGTGATGATGATGTTGATGATGTTGATGTTGATGATGATGATGATGATGACGACGACGGTGATGTTGATGTTGTTGATGATGATGAAGATGATGATGATGTTGATGATGATGACGATGGTGATGATGATGTTGATGATGTTGATGTTGATGATGATGAAGAAGGTGATGATGATGATGATGAGGATGATGATAATGATGACGATGATGTTGACGACGATGATGGTGATGATGATGTTGATGATGATGATGATGATGATGATAATGAAGATGAAGATGATGATGATGATGATGATCATGGCGATGTTGATGATGATGATCGATGATTAATGATCATGGTGATGATGATGATGATGGCGATGGTGATAATGATGACGGTGATGATGATGAGGAAGGAGATGATGATGATGATGATGATGACGACAACGATGGTGATGATGATGTTCATGATGTTGATGGTGATGATGATGATCATGTTGATGATGATGATGATGACAATGGTGATGACGATGACGACGATGGTGATGATGAAGTTGATGATGTTGATGTTGATGATGATGATGATGATGATGATGAAGATGAAGATGATGATGATGATGATGAAGATGAACATGATGAAGATGATCATGATGATCATGGCGATGTTGATGATGATGATCGATGATCAATGATGATGGTGATGATGATGATCATGTTGATGTTGATGATAATGATGATGATGATGATGATGACGATGTTGATGATGTTGATGTTGATGATGATGATGATAATGATGATGATGACTATGGTGATGATGATGTCGATGATGTTGATGATGATGAATATGATGATGATGATGACGATGTTGATGATGATGTTGATTATGACGACGACGATGGTGATGTTGATGTTCATGATGTTGATGGTGATGATGATAATCATGTTGATGATGATGACGACGATGGTGATGCTGATGTTCATGATGTTGATGGTGATGATGATGATCATGTTGATGAGGATGATGATGATGATAACGATGATAACGATGATGATGAGAACGATGGTGATGATGATGAAGATGATGATGAAGATGATGATGATGACGACGATGGTGATGATGATGATGATGATGTTGATGTTGATGATGATGATGATGATGACGATGATCATGAAGATGAAGATTATGATCATGATGATCATACCGATGTTGATGATGATGATTGATGATCAATGATCATGATGATGAAGATGTTTATGATGATGATGATGATGAGGATGAGGATGGTGACGATGGTGATGATGATGGCGTGATGATGATGATGACGACAACGATGATGACGATGACGACGATGATGGTGATGATGATGTTCATGATGTTGATAGTGGTGGTGATGATGATGATGATGAAGGTGGTGATGATGATGAGGATCATGATGATAATGATGATGATGATGATGGTGATGGCGATGATGATGATGATGATGATGATGAGGAAGGTGATGATGATGATGAGGATGATGATGATGATGATGTTGATGGTGATGATGATGGTTATGATGATGAAGGTGATGATGATGATGATGACGATGATATTGATGATATTGATGTTGTTGATGATGATGATGATGATGATGACGATGGTGATGATGATGTTGTTGATGATGATGATGATGAAGATGATGATCATGTTGATGATGATGGTGATGATGATGTTGATGATGTTGATGTTGATGATGATGATGATGATGAAGATGATGGTGATGATGGTGTTCATGATGTTGATGGTGATGATGATGATGATGATGGTGATGATGGTGTTCATGATGTTGATGGTGATGATGATGATGATGATGATGAAGGTGATGATGTTGATGATGATGATGATGATGACGACGATCATGATGATCATGACAATATTGATGATGATGATCGATGATCAATGATGATGGTGATGATGCTGGTGATGATGAGGATGAGGATGGTGATGATGATGATGATGATGATGAAGATGTTTATGATGACGACGATGATGACGATGACGATGATGATGACGATGATGTCGATGATGATGATGATGATGATGACGATGGTGATGATGATTTTCATGATGTTGATGGTAATGACGATGATGAAGGTGATGATGATGATGAAGATGATGAGGATGATGTTGATGATGATGATGATGATGACGACGCTGGTGATGATGATGTTCATGATGTTGATGGTGATGATGATGATGATAATGATGTTGATGTTGATGATGATGATGAAGACGACGATGGTGATGATGATCATGGAGATGTTGATGATGATGATCAATGATCATGGGATGATGAGGATGAGGATGGTGGTGATGATGATGACGACGACGATGGTGTTGATGATGATGATGACGAAGATGATGTTAACTACAACGCTATTTTTCTTATATAAAATGCGCTTGCATTTTTCTTATATAAAATGCGCACACGTTTGTCTTATACAAAACGTGCACGTGTTTTTCTTATACAAAACGCGCACGCGTTTTGCTTTACTAAATCGCGCTCGCGTATTGTTTAAATTCAAAACATTATTCCCTCCAAATGATAAAGTTAAGCCTCCACCCATGCTTTCATGGAATTCCTATGCCTATGTGTCTGCTTTGTACTTTGCTTCGGATTCAACATGCCTATGCCTTGGAGTATGATAAACCATGGCTAATTCAACATTATATCCAAATTTTCGATATGCTCGTGTTTAGCGGTTCGTCTGATTATGCTGCACACCTTCATTTTTTATGAGATTTTAGAAACAGATATGGTTTTTTTTGCAGATTCTAAATATGTAAATTTTAACAAGAATACATAATTTTTTCTATTTTTTTCTTATTTATCTTATGTCATCACTTAACTCAAAAAACACATTGTTAGTGTTTTGTCCATATCTCTTTCGTTTCTCAACCATTTGAAAAAAAATTTGTATGGTGCACTAAAGAACACCAACCTCTACATGCTATAAAAAACCCATTTCCAAATACTTGCATTAAGATATTCAAACGCTGCACCCATAATTGATGTATCATTTTCGAGGTTTGATCTCTTAGATAATTAAAAACAAATTTAAAAATATTATTTTTATTATTGGAAAAATAGTCATGCACTAGTCTTATATGTTTTCTATATGTATACCGGTTTTCGTAAGTTTATTCCATCATTTAGACACTCAGACGCTGCACCTACAAAAACATATACCTTATAATTTTGCCCCAAAAATAAAAAGTGCCCGTTAAAAAATATCTTAACTTTAGATAGTTAACAACATTTTCAATAGAAAAAAATTATATATTTGAAAAGGTCATTCAATTTCCTACATTTTTTTTTTTAGCTGATCGCAAGATTCATTGTGTAAGTATCTCAAAATATCCATGCAAGTTGATGGATGTCTGTTTTTTCAGTTTTGTATTGCATCTAACGCACCAAAAAAGACCCTCAACTTCTTGCACACCCCCTTAACGACCAACCTAACTATTTTATTTTTTTATCTAAAAATAATAATTTATTTTATTTTAAATATTAATTCTTTTAGTGGAAATGTGACAACTTTTTGTAAATACAAAGTTTAAGTCAAATATACACTATTGTGAAAGTAGATATACAAATCATTGGCAATTAATATTCATTATATTGATTAGCCTTTTCATTATATTGATAATTTGCCACATCTCCTTTTCAAGACAAGTTGATGGCTATGGAGCAGCTTCCTATGTTATATTGTGTGCGATATTGTTAGGCTACGCACTCCAGAGGTGAAAGGCGTATTGGAAAATGAGTGACAACTCTAAAAATCAGCGTTGAGATCCAATAAAATGGTTGCATATGATATCTATTTGTTGCATAGAATATACATGTGGCAACTCTATCTATTTGTTGCATAGAATATACATGTGGCATGTGGCAACTCTATGTGGAGTGCCTTTTTCCTTACTCCATTGCTGATTTTAGTGGATGGCGATTGTGATTAGAAAGGTGCATGGCCTTTCTTCAGTATTGTGTGGTAAGCACGACCATCACTTGAGCAGGGGTTCAGTTAATTATGATTACAAGAAAGACGGTTAAGAGTTTGCTAAAAGTCAGTTATCCTGCACTGTCCATGTGCCGGGGCTAACCATGAGCCACCATCAGGGTTGGAACTTGAGGTATTTTGTTGTCAAATATTGTTGAACTAAATTATTTGTGGAGCTGTTGTGTTATACAGTCAGATTTTTTTCTAAAACTGAGGGTCACTGTATTTGTTTCAAATTGCATTACACATTCTTTTGAGATATTAAAATATGGACAAGGAAATAATTTCCATTTGAAATGACAGTAGTTGTAAAGCAGAAATTCATTTGGAAGAGAAATAGTTAGAAAACAAAAATTTCCAAGCTGTATTTTACAGTTTGTTATTTCAATTTTATTTAATAATCATTAAATTGTTCTAAAAACCTAGACAAACAGCTTAACACTTGAATAACAGTTTTTAAATTGTTAAATGTAAACATAAAAATAAAATGTTTTAACTTATCATAATTCTTAAATTACTATCCATTTTCATATTTGAATACTTCCCCAATTTACAATGCACAGTGGCACACAACCATTTTGCCTTCCCAACCCATCACTGTAATCAAAGATACACCAATTTCTTCCGCGTTCCCTTTTTCAGCATTAAGCGTTTAAATTCAAATTCTATTTATTTAAATATTTTAAGTCTTTTTATTTATTTTTAACAATTTCATCATCAAAATTATTACGGGGAAGGTAAATAAGAGATAAAATAAAATAAAATAATTATTATGAAAAATAAATAAGATAAAATTTATAAAAGAAAGTTTGAAGTTTGTTTGTTTGTATTTTTGTTTTTTTTTGTTTTTCAGTGGAAAAAAGCAGTTCCTTGGTATTCAATTGAATCAAAAGAACCTGTCATCAAATACACATCTTCAGCCATCAAATACATTGCACCATGGGTCCACAGAACAGAGATAATCACAGTACAAAGCATCTATACACATCATAAACAAAAAGTAACCAGCAAATATACCAGCAGTACCCTAAGCACCTGGGTAACAATACGTAAAAATGCTCTCATAAGTGAGCTGATATAATATCAGTCATCTATGTCCCTAGAGAATATAACAAGAGCCCAAAAATCTTATCCAACCAGGAGAGTGACTCTTGTTTATCCTGTAATAGCTTGCTCAACAAAATACCTGATAAATGCTCAAAGAATCCATGAGATAAAACCTGTAAAAGAATGAGCATATTCTAAAATAGCTCTGAAGAGTCTTTCCCAATAATCTCATTCTCAAAAGATTCAGTAAGTAAGAGATGGCCAGGAGCCAAGTGCAACCCCTCCTTGGATAAGATGTCTGCCCTCTTGTTATGTTCCCTATAGACATGATTGAAATCCACCCAAGTAAAAGAGGACATGAGAATTCTGGTGTTGTAGCACCGAGCCTCAAGGTTTACCATGTCCAGGGTGGATTTCTTTTTTGCCGAGTTTATAATCACAGAGGAGTCGCCAAAGATATGTAGGTAAGGCAACCCAATATCCTTGGCGACCCGTAGTGATGCCCAGAGTGCTAAGAGTTTAGCTTTAGTGTTTGTGCAGCTCCCACATCCAAGTTTAAATGCTAATAAATGATGATCATTCAGCCAAAGACAAAAACCAGCTCCACCGATACCTTTTGCTGCTGCACCATAAAAAAAGATCAAAGGATAATTTGAAGTAGGAGGCGTCCCAATGATCCTAGTTTTATGCCTGTGCTTCAGAAGGGGTTTATATGTATTAACCTCATCATGAATAAAATGTAAAAGACCTGCCACAGCAGGATTTTGATCTTCAAATAGCTTACGGTTTCTAGCCTTCCAAATATTCCAAATAAGAAAAAGGGACAAGTACAGTAATGAACCATTCTTGGATACCCATATGGAGAGATTTTCCATAAAAGTAGGAGCATTCCATGAAATGTACTCATCAAACAAACACTTGAGCCCAAAATCAGCTTCACAAATTATCCCAAGTGTTAATTTTCTTATTGCAAGTGAGCCAAATAAAACACTTAATCTTGTGGGGAATATTGAAGTACCAAATCTTCATCATAATGTCATTTTCTATGATAGACCTATGATTGGAAACAATAAGGTCATATGCTTTCTTTGCTGTCACCTTTCCCATCTGTTCATCATACATCCATAGCAGTTTATCCTCAGCATGCCCAATCCTTATGCCCCCATGAGTCAGGGCCTCAACAAAAGAAGACCATTGTGCAGCCCAATCAGCCCCCAAGAGCAGGTCAGTAGCAGAGTACCACTTGGGTCCATCAGTGCCACACACATCCAAATTTTGAGCTTGAGAAAGATATGTAATTCCTAGGTCGGAGAGGTAATCTCTGAGCTCCTCAGATAGAAAGTACCGTGACTTGTGCCCAGCAATAGGATCAATGCCCACTTTAATCTTTAAGCCATTACCCACCTTCCATCCCAACTCACCAGTAATCCACTAAAAAATCCTTATAAACCCATTCCAAAAGTAAGAAGTACCATTTACACAGAAGATCCGGCCAGGTATCTAGTCTTCTAGGGGTCTGTTCTTTAGGTATTTATGGGCAACAATTCTGCTCAGTACCAGTAAGTAGCTGCCACATACTCTTAAGTCTCAGAGAAATACCAAACCATTCAAGATTCTTAATATCCCAACCACCAAATGGCCTTGAGAGATTCCCCAAAGAAACGAAAAAAGGTTTTTATTATAAAATCAAAACCAAATTGGTTTACAAGAACTTTTAAAAATCAGAATACGTTCCGTATTACTTCAAAGTACTAAGAAATTTTATATAAAAATCATTTGCATTTTATTGCCTAAAAAATAAGAGATTATTTAATGCTGAGGTAGCAGCATTGTAGGCCATTAAATCTCAAATAGAGATTAAAATCCAATAACCCCGCGGCAAAACTAAAAAGCCTTAGCATGCTGCATAGTCATCATCTGCAATTTGGCGATGTAGAACTATTGTCTTTTCACTGTTCCAACTACTCTAACATTTGATGGATAATGTTCCACGTCTCCCTTTCCAGGAGCTCTTGCAGATCACATTTCACCCTCCCATTGTGGAGTGCATATATATATATAGATATAGACATAGGGTTTCATTGTTATAGATGCGATGTTCTGTAGTGCATTTTGGGATTGTTAATGGCGATGGCGATTCTAAAGGTGCATGGCCTTCCTTTCTCAGCATGCGCAGCGACGGTACTGGCGTTTCTAAATGAATATGAAGCGGAATACCAGCTCATCCCTGTCAACATTCTCGCCGGGGACAACACACAACCTACATTTCTCACATTTAACGTATACAGTCTTACCACACGGCCATAGAGAAAAATGGAGTTCTTTATTTCAGTAGGCTACTTTGCTTATATATATATGTATGATTAATGCCTCTATGCAGATGCTAATTGTGCTACTTTGTGTTTGGTGTTTTCCAGCCATTTGGACAGATACCCGCTATTCAAGATGGGGAGCTCACCTTATTTGGTAACTATGATAATAATACGATTTTATGACAGTTGTAGCTTTAGATTTGTTGTTTTCGCACTGTGTTATGTCAAAACTCAAAAATTGTGATTGTGGTTGTGGTGGCAGAGTCAAGAGCTATCACGAAGTATTTGGCTAAGAAATACCAAAGAGAAGGTGGCACCTGCGATCTGTTGGGAAGAACGGTGGTAGAGCAAGCACTGGTTGAGCAGTGGTGCGAAGTCGAATCTCAGCAATTTCATCCTCCATTTTATGAGATTATCGAACAGGTTTTTATAAATCCGTTGAAAGGATTAGGCACCCCTGACGAGACAGTGGTGCAAATGAACGTGGAGAAGCTGGCTAAATTATTGGATGTGTACGAGGAGCGGCTTTCCCGTAGCAAGTACTTGGCTGGAGATTCGTTCAGCCTGGCGGATCTCCACCATCTGCCTCATCTCCAGTATTTGGTGAATAGTGTTGGGAAGGGCCATCTCCTTTACTCCAGAAACCATGTTTGCGCATGGTGGAAAGATATCTCTTCTCGCCCCGCTTGGATCAAAGTTGCCCGCGACATGAAACTTCCTTCGACGAAGTGAAAGCGGTTTGTCGGTCGCTATTTTTTGACCTTAGCACCACCCGTACCGCACAGATGAAGAGTGGCGATTTGCACGCCCTTCAACTTCATTTTATGTCCAATGTCTTCGAAGTTGCATTGACATGTGGCAGATTCGATGATTAGAAAGTCTGGTTAATTAGGCACTAGCTCTGTAATGTGTTTTTTCAATGTAGGGTCATTCAGGACCATTGCATTGATTAGAAAGTCTGGTTAATTAGGCACTAGGTCTGTAATGTGTTTTTTCAATGTAGGGTCATTGAGGACCATTGCATTTAAATCATTTTAGTTTTGTGTTAAGAAACTATAACCTAGAGGTTTTTAAGTTATATATTTAAGTTTATTTCGAATTAGTGTTAAACTAGCAACAACCACATTAAATTAATTAATGTGTGAATACGTGGATGGGTGTAAATTTAAGCACATACTATAGGGAAAAACATTAATATAAAAAGTATGTGCTAAATTTACGCCTGTATTCAGACACATTAATTAATTTAATGTGGTTGTTGCTAGTAACGGGTAAGCCCATAGACATATCTACAAAGTGTTAATCGAAATAATATTGTTTATTTAATTATTTAATTTAATAAATAATATAATTTATTTTATTTATTACCATGATATTTAGTTAATATAATGATTCTAATACTACTAAATTATATTATTTTATGGTCAAAATATGGTTATTGGTCAAAATATTGATGTGAAAATAATAAAATATAGTATTTTATTTATATAATTTTATTAAAGTAAACATAAAATAACGAGGTTATTTTTATGAAAATAGAAATATTTAATTATTATATTTTATTAAATATGCTAACTAACAAGAAGGTATTTAATTCACATGTTATAAACAAATGTAATAAAGTATATCATCACAAATTCATAGTAACATAGCCATAATGTTCCATAACATATTATTGATGTACCAAGTCAAGATATGTTCATTATTATGTTTTAATCTATATTATGTATTGTGTCGTAGAACATATGAAGATCTGACATCAAATCGTGAGCCAAATTTTGACAATGTGACATACCATTTATTTAATTTCATAATGTGACAAAGACATTGGGGAATGCAAGCATTCAAATACGGCGTCCGAGGTTGGCAAATGGTTATGATAATCTTCCTTGAAAATGTCACATCGCAACGTTAGGATTTTTAATCAAACAATAATATGTTGGTGAAATGTTTGTCACATCGCAACGTTAGGATTTTTAATCAAAGAATAATATGTTGGTGAAAGGTTTTATTAGATTCTAATAGTACAAAAGCTGTCTAATTGTCATCTTGCATTATCAAATCGTTTCCTAATCGGTTTTTTGAGATTATGTAATTCATTGTAATGTTGGATTGTAAGTTTTTTTCAAAGTTGGGTCTAGCTATGTATGCAATGGTTTTCATGTTCTATTTCGACATACATAAAGTATTGATAGAAATAATATTGTTTAATTAATTATAATAAATAATATCATTCATTTATTACCACATTATTTAATTAATATAAAACATTTAATAAAACATAATATAGGTAAATATTATTAATACAATGTTTTTCCCTATAATATATATGAAAAATATATCATGAAGTTAATTATATCCAATATTATTTATTTTATATGTTAAGCATACTTTATTATTTAATACTTTCACAATTACTTATTTTAATATCGATTTGTAATTAATTACATGATATCATTTAAATAATTTGTCACAATATTACAATTAGTAAGACATGTTAATTTATTAATATTGGATATAAATCTCATATAGTTTGGAGATATTTATTAATATTAGGAAAAAATTCATGTAATAATAATGTTTTTCTTATTTATTATAATAGTTTATACTATTTTAGATGGTAATAAAATATTAATATTAACAGTTAATTAAGTGTAATTAAGTACTAATAATAATTATTGTTTAATTACACAATAATATTATTTAAAAAATAATATTTTAGATGTTAATAAAACAATAATAATAATAGTTATTTAGGCGTAATTAAATAATAAATATAATTGATGTTTAATTACATAATAATATTATTTATAATATATTATTTTATATGTTAATAAAATAATAAAAGTAATAGTTAATTAAGTGTAAGTAAATAATAATTATAATTAATGTTTAATTACACAATAATATTATTTTAAATGTTATTAAAATAATAATAATAATAGTTAACATGTCATAAACGTCACAATGCGACATAATGCTTATTAAACGCCCACTATCACATTATTAATGTGTCACATCTGTGGTTGTTTTAACATATACCAACCAAACACTATAGCAAACCATGGCTTAATGTCGTAATGTGATATAATACTTGATAACGTTGCACTGAAACGTAAACCTTGATAAACATCACAATGTGACATAACATTCTACATTCCTATGTAGAATGTGGACATTACCTGTGATAAACGTCACAATGTGACATAACGCTTTTTTCACACCCACTATTGCATTATTAATGTGTCACATCTTTGGTTCTTTTAACATATACCAACCAAAACTATAATAAACCATGGCTTAACATCGTAATGTGATATAACACTTGATAACGTTGCAATGAAATGTAAACCTTGAAAAACATCACAATGTGACATAACCCTTGATTAATGTCGCTAATGTAACATAACTGTGATAAACGTTACAATGCGACAAAACGCTTATTAAACGCTCACTCTCGCATTATTAATGTGTCACATCTTTGGTTGTGTTGACATATATGTAAGTCATTGTAATGTTGCACAATGATTAGGTGTAGTGAAATTTTCAGGTGTTAACTCTGTTTTGACATAAACGAAGGGTTATGTTCGATTGCGTTGTTTCTGTATGAATATATTGTATTATGGTTATGTTAATTAATGTGGTTCATTGCATTACAACATTAAAAGTAATTTAATAAGACAAATATATGTTTAATGTATGAAGTGCTATGGTGGATCATCATAGTGAGTGAGCATCAAGTTGAATTGTGACATTGCTGTATGGTCATGATGGTTACTGGATTTTTGTTACATGATGCCATTAATTAAATTGTTAATGACTATTTCTTTGTTATTCTTCGTTGAATAAATATTTCAATGATCAAAATGTATTAAAACATGTGTTACTAATTAATTTTTTCTCCTCAATGAACTCGACGACGTAGTAGGAAACGTACATAAACTACAAAACTCATACAGGATTCAATTTTAAATTAATTTAATTAAAGTTATTTTTTCAATAAATTAATATTTTTATAGGTTTTTGTATAAATTAAAATAGAAAATGATTTTGATTTTTTTTCAATTAATAAAAACTACTTCTCGCTATTTATAAAACCAAAGAAATAAAGTCAATAAATTTTGATTTTATGATGATGATAACTTCTACTCACATCAACTTTGGTCATTTGGACCTTAAGAATAATAATACTTAGCTTACTTTAAAATCATTTTCATTTGCTCCAAAAGCTTGTCAAGAAGCTTTCCAAGCTCACTATAATTTTGGCAAATTAGGAGGTTATAAAGGTTTGTATTGTAACATATACTATGAAACTCACATCTAATGTGGTTGTAAGTGATTTTCATGGTCAAAGCTCATAGACTCACATAGATTGCAAACCCTTTCTTCCCAAGGAGTTTTAGGTATATACCAACACCCTATTTCACTATGGAGTTCATGAGAGTTCGTTCTAATCTTGGATTTATTATTTTTCTTCTTTGAGCTACTTACTATGGATAGTGTAATACACAAAAAACAATTGTTAATTACTTATTATTTCGAATATTTATTTTTTATATTTTGACAATAAAGTCAAAATAAATGTAAATCGATTATTATTATTATAGAATAAATAAAAGACTAAAAGGAAAGGGAACTAAAGTAGTTGTTAAAACATTGTTTGCTAACCCATAAGGGGAAATGACAAATGGCGAAAGCTGCTGAGTGAGTACTCAAGTGATGCAGGAGGCATTTCCCCCAAAATCGGGTCACTACTTCTTGGGGAGTGCCATAGAGCAGGAGGGTCATGAATTACCAGGTCCTAGGAAAAATAACATGTCCATCAAGCAAGCACGAGGCTGGTGATGCATGAGGAATTGATTTGTTGATGCAAAGAGATGGTGCATTGATTGAATTTTGTCTATGTTGTTCAGTAAATAGGCTCAAGGGTTCTCGAGTAAGACTTGGCTGCTCTAGGAATTAGTTGAGAGGAACGACAACTTTAGTTATGTTTTCCTGACAATTGTGTCAAGTTCCCTACTAAATCTCCTGATTGTTTAGTACTGATAATTATAGTATGAGCATAGATTTAAATTTTCAAATGTGTTTTGAACTAAATTGATATTATACATCTAACCCTAATCTCTTTATGATTTTAGTATAGGCTCTTATTTTAGAGAATGTAGGGAAATCACAGATCTCTTCCATATTTGTAAATGCATTTTCAATTTAGAATTATACTATGCATCTATTGCTAATATTTTTATGCATTTTCAATAATATATTCATAGTATAAATTGTTAGCTATTTAAATTAATCATGTACAAAATGTAGAAGAATCACAAACTTATCAATATTCTAAGTACATCTAGATAAATTTACCTTTGTTTGTAAATGTATGTAAATCAAAGCAATCAAACAAATCTATGTAACTATAAACTAAATCACATACCTATAGGAGCCGAAAGCTTCTACATAGAGTCAATCTCTGTTTAAAAGTCAATATATAAATATTATATACATATTTAAAAACACAGTCTCTCTTTGGGCTTCCGTACCCAGATTAGAGCGGATCTAAAATTTAGTAACAACTAAAGGATCTGAATTAATGTATTGCAAACTACCAATCAACTACTCAGCTAGCCATAGAAACAGCCAAATCGTAGAATTGAGCCCCACACTCAATTTCTTATTGATAGCCAAAACAAACAGTAAATTGACAAATCTCAATTGTAAGTTAAAGAATATAATTAAATGCAGTATTTGTGAGTTTTGGGTATTCATACCCTTTTGGAACCGATCTAAACATTCTAACAAACCAAAAGAAAAATGAATGACAAGATCATAGTCGATTCAACAATGTAATCATTTACAAACTAATCCACAAAAGCCCAACTTACATATCCACAATGTAAAATAAACTTTAATAAAATCTAGTTAAAAACGCAGGGTAAGTTATTTACCAAATCATTAATCAAACAACAAAGAGTTACCCATTGACAATTCATACCTACAGGATTTAATTAACATAATTAATTATGAATGTACAGTCTTTGTTCTCGGGCATCCATACCTAAGGATAGATTGACCCGATAAAGTGTTACATCAACAACAAAATCATGATATCTAAGTAGGAGTAACAATCATTTTATTAAGATCCAAGCCTCCAATTGATAATCACAACCAAAAATCAAAATTACAGATCGGGTCTTGGTAAAGACTTCCAATTGTGAAGAAAATCGTGGTCGTAATCCAAGCCATGGTATTCACAAATAAAAAAATAAAAAACACAATCAGTAGTATCCATCCAAACACTATTGCAAATCAAATGCATTTGAGTCTGTTAGGTTGCGAAGCCCACATTGTAAACTAATACATCCAAATACAAACCCATAAGGGTTTAAAACAAAAACTATCTTAAGTTTTCTTAAACTATTGTAATCCCTAACTTCCTTTGTAACCGCGAACCAAAACCACTGTGAAACCATTTTAACGGTGAACCTCAAGAGTCATACCTTATGACTGTTGAGCGAAGAGGATGTATAGCCCACAACCCAAGCCACACCAATAGTTACATGTGAAAAACTAGTTGTCATTAGTATAATGCTAATGACCAAGTTTAAAATATGCATTCTCCCTATTTAACATAGTTGAGAAAATTCCTCACCTTTGGCAGAGAAGAAAGAGGCCTGGGAGGAGGTGACCCTATCGCCGCCTTCACAAGGCTTTAGATACCTTCATTCCACATTTTACCCATTATTAAAACCATCCATTTAGAATTATGCACACATTTAAAATCAATATTTAGACTTTTGCACACATTGGTCAACCCTGACAACATTACTATAAACTTGTAGTGCTCGTACCTTGTACGAAATGCGGGTTTGTGAATATCCTCATCGTGAATCCATACTTGATGGTATCCCTATCATAGGTCAATCTTTGAAAATATTTTGGCTCCTCCTACCTGATCAAACAAGTCATCGATTCTAGGGAGTGGGTATCGGTTCTTGATAGTCATTTTATTAAGCTGACGGTAGTCGATGCACATCCGCATCGTACCATCATTTTTATTTAAAAATAGTATCGGTGCTCCCCAAGGGGACACACTTGATCGGATATACCCTTTTTCTATCAACTCTTGCAACTGCAGCTTGAGTTCCACCAATTCCGGTGCACTCATGCGGTAAGGTAATTTGGAAGTCAGAATTGACCCTGGTGTCGGTTATATGGAAAATTCTAGGTCTCATTTCGGAGGTAATCCTAGGATTTCCTCAGAAAACACATCCTTGAATTCTACAAGAACGGGAAATTCCTCTATGCACTGTTCTCTCTTAGACTCTATGTCTCAGATGTTTACTGCAAAAAACTTGTATCTTTTCCTAATGCATTTCTTTGCTTGTAAAGCAGATATTTTCCTTACAGAAACTTTCTTTGGAATGCCCTGAATCTTCACTTGATTCCCTTGGTTATCTGTACACAAGATTGACTTGTGTAAGAAATCAAGCATGACATGGTGCTGTTCCAACCAGTCCATGCTAATAAGTATATCATACGATCCTAAGGGTAGGATGTTCATGTTTACTTTCATTCGAAAACCATTTAGGTTTACCTCACAATATTTAACTATCTCTGAAACCTTCCGTTTCATACCTGTGGCTAACTAAACCAGCCAAGGTTTATCATGTTTTATTTTTCCTAGTTTACATACATCAACAATTTAAGGGAATACGTAGCTCCGGCAAGCATCGGGTTCAATCAATATTGAAATAGAAGTGTTCAAGTTATTACCTTCTATCTCAACCATGGTAGCTTGATGGTCTTCTTGTCGGCCATCCAAGGTTGCATAAATTTGCAGTGTTCCATCTATGTCCTCGATTGTTGGTTCTTATTGTAAGTTGTGCAAGATCCCATTGGTGTTGTTCTTAAAATTGCGTGCATAATGAGGCCCATTGCACTTCCAACATTTGATCTGTATCGGGGTAGTATTGCCCCCCCTAGCTGATACTGGCTTGTTAGCATTTGGAGCTGGTACATATGGTTTTGTACCTGATTTGTTGAAGTTATTGTTCACTGGAAAAAAATTGTTTTGTTTCCTGTACGGGGGTGGGTTAAATCCTGGTTTGCAGTTATCAAAGAAGTTATTAGACCTGTCTCTGTTTTTGTTCATGTTCTCTTGCCTTAGTTGTCCATGCTCATAGCAGAGCCTAGGTTTGTGCAATGTGGTGTCCAAGGTTTTAGGCATGTCAAATTCAATCCTTTCTTGAAAGTTGGGAGGAATACATCCTAGAAAATGTTGGATTTTTACCTTTTCTTCCTTGATGTAGGGTACATAATGTAACAGATCTACAAATATGTTAATAAAAGCATCCATAGTCATGGATCCCATATGTAGCTCGTGAAACTATTTCGCTTTTCTATCAAAGAACCTTTCCGACATATATTTTTGTTGAAAGATTTTGTGGAAGTTACTCTAGTGTATTTCCCTCAACTCATATATCTTGGTATGTTTCAGATCTCTCCACCATCTCGTCGCATTTCCATTTAAGTTATAGACGGAAAGCAGAGTTACCCATTGACAATTCATACCTACAGGATTTAATTAACATGATTAATTATGAATGTACAGTCTTTGTTCTCGGGCATCCATACCTAAGGATAGATTGACCCGATAAAGTGTTACATCAACAATAGAATCACGATATCTAAGTAGGAGTAACAATCAATTTATTAAGATCCAAGCTTCCAATTGATAATCACAACCAAAAAATCGAAATTACAGATCGGATCTTGGCAAAGACTTCCAATTGCCAAGAAAATCGTGGTCGTAAGCCAAGCCATGGTATTCACAAATAAAAAAATAAAAAAACACAATCAAAAGTATCCATCCAAACACTATTGCAAATCAAATGCATTTGTGTCTGTTAGGTTGCGAAGCCCACATTGTAAACTAATACATCCAAGTACAAACCCATAAGGGTTTAAAAAAAAACTTATCTTAAGTTTTCTTAAACTATTGTAATCCCTAACTTCCTTTGGAACCGCAAACCAAAACCACTAGGAAACCATTTTAACCGTGAACCTCAAGAGTCATACCTTATGACTGTTGAGCGACGAGGATGTATAGCCCACAACCCAAGCCACACTGGTAGTTACATGCGAAAACTAGGTGTCGTTAGTATAATGCTAATGACCAAGTTTAAAATATGCATTCTCCCTATTTAACATAGTTGAGAAAATTCCTTACCTTTGGCAGAGAAGAAAGAGGCCTGAGAGAAGGTGACCCTATCGCCACCTTCACCAGGCTTAGATACCTTCATTCCAAATTTTACCTATTATTAAAACCATCCATTGTATACGATAGCCAGTGTAAAGAAAAATGAAAATGTTAGTTTTGTAAACTCTTACCTGCTACCAAGCGAACTATGGGGCATGAGCATGAAGCTAGGTGCATCTCAAGCTTCATTTGAAACCTAACTCTTTGTGCACATAGAAAACCCATGTGATATAAATGAAATGAATTTTTTGTATAAGTCTTGCACACATAAGGACAAACTCACCTTTGATGGATGTGTAGAGGGCCAAGGGTTGACTCCTCCTAACTCTCTTATTTCTTCCTCTGCCTGCACAGAAAAACAAAGCTTTAAGTCAACTTTATGTGTAAACAATTAAAACTTTAGTAATCGAAGTTCACAAAAGGGTAATGGAAGAAATTTCTTCCTTACCTCGTTAAAAACTTTGTAGGTTGAAAAGCCTTTGGAAAAAAACTAAGAAGGCGATTAGCTTCCCTTCATAACCTCATGATGAACCAAGAAGCCTGAGGTTGTAATGGAGGCCACATTGCCATTAATAAAAATGATAAAAAACTCCAACCAAACTCAAGTACATACCAAAGAAAATCTTTCATTTATAGACGATAAAGAGAAATGTGAAAGACCTGTGCAACGAATCCATGGAGTGGTTGATTTCTCTCATAGGAAGAAAACCAAAATAAACCAAATGAATGCATCCAAACCCTCATGAAAACATAAAGACATATTAAAACCTATGAAAAACCTTTGTACCAGATCATGACAAGTGGAGGGTTAAGATACTTATTGGGCCACAATGCATACGATCAAGACATCTCATTAGATGCACCTAGTTGCGCTGTCAACTCACAACCAAGGACAAGGAAGTGAAACCTTATTGCAAACCATTAATATTTCTATGTTGGCATCCCCTTGTGCCTCCCCATTAATATTTACATGTCAACTTCATAAAAAAATCATCCCACGATGTGCAAAGCACGCAACTAGGGCCATCAAACCATAGTATTTCACTCAAGTCATCATGGTTTAACACTTAATCAAACCTTTAATTAATCATGCAACCATCTTTTGCAAATAGGACTTGTGAGGGGTGGGCTTAACAACAAGGGTAAGCCTTAAGGGTAGCTAGGACTAATCCTTAGTTTCAGGCTTAGGTCCTAAAAACCAAACATTAATAATAAACTTAAGGGTTAAAAACATCACCTTGGAAAGGTTACGATCCAGTCGTCACTACTTGGAGGTAGTGTCAACATAGGGCTTAATTTGTCATTCAAATTTTAAAAAAATCAAGTTAAATTCACATGCATATGAATAAAATATATGCGGCGACGAATATAAAGGTGTTGCGACCAATTAAAAAAAAACTTTTTTTGATTATGGATTTTACGAGTTTGTGATATAATGTTATCACAACATGCTTATGACTGTTACAGAGAGAAACTTCATATGGTTTTCGGTGTACCACAACAGACAACTTTAACACTAGAAATCAATATTTCCCAATATGCAATAGAAACCAAACATCTAACACTAAGGTATACCGAATCGTACCTTGTTCCGAACAGTTGAAGTAGATCCCTGTTGAGATTTTCAATTCATGCTTGCATTAGCAATTCACTCTCAAAAACAACAAACAAGACAAGCATGCTCTATAATAATGTGTTAGACCTACTCTAGCATATATATTCAACAATGTATAAGAAATTAAATACATCCATGGATTCAAAATCATATTCAAATGCAAATAATTGGACAGGAAAAGATATTTCTATTAATAAAATCAAAGATTACAATAGTGGCAACCTCTGTCGGCACATCTACGAACTGGATAAAACGAGTCCTCCACGTGGTCCTCCACCACCTAAATCGTCCATCTCTCGATAGCAAGCTCATGAGCAAAGGAAATATTTGGAAGAACACAAAGTGCTCCGAAGGGAAAAAGGGATGCAGACTCAAGTATAAAAAAATTGAGGCAATAATGGACTATAGTTTCTTTGCTCTTCAATTTCTCCCCTTCAATGTATCCAAGGGGTTCCTTATATAGCACTCCAAAAGGGTAACGGAGGATCGAATTCGAGCGATATCAAGGCATATGGAAGGCCAAGAGTCAGGATATTCAGACTCATATGAGGAAAAATCCAAAAATATTTAGACTTATGCACACATTGCGATGTACACAGGTTTGATGTCAAAAGTCGTGTGTACACGTGAGTATGGGTTTAAAAGTCGCATACAACAATAAAAAGGTGTTTTTTAGGGATGGTCTTGAAACATCAAAGTATAATATAAGTCCATGGGGTCTAAAGAGTCTGCAGAGGGACAAGGAAGGCCATAAATATGTGATCAACCATGTGTGGTAAAATCAGCTATAACATATGCCCCCTAATGTGTGAGGTCAGAGGGGTAACATGATGGACGAAATACATTATAAAATCCATCCCAGAAGTGGAATAATTAAGACCCAGGTGGAAGAACCAGCCACTCATTAGTACAATACAATGATCAATATCTGCATGTGACTGCAAATACATATAGCAGTCCCAGATACATAAGTGTACAATGGCCATGAATAGGCATGATATACAAAATGTGACATGTTTCGTCATCTCCACGTACAATATACAATATATCAGAAACTCCAAAGTAGATGAAGATATACAATAGATCAAGATCTCCATAATAGGTGAAGATATACAATGAATCAATATCTCCATAGTGGATGAAGATATATGATATAAACTAGAATCAAATCACGTGAGTTGATATCTCATGAACACTGGCACGATCAAGGAGGTAGCATACATGGAATTCTACCAAGCTGGAAGGTCTTCTACATGAACCACTACGAGTACATGTCCTACTATGCGAATAGATGTGTCGAGGTCGAACATAGCTGTCCATCATCTGATTACTGGTCATTGATGTATATCGTTAATAGACACGATATCACCCACCGATAATGAAAATGGAAATCAAGGTACAGAGTGCAATCTAACAAGTGTGAATAGATGTGTTGAGGTCGAACACTTGGAAGAATCCATCGATCAAGGGACACTGATGTATTCCAAAAAATGTCGATGGCAAGAGAACCTACCACTAATGACTGTAAGTCTCAAGGCACTCAAATGACTCTAGATTCCTATTCCAGAATAAATGATTTGAAGTCTATGGAATGGAATCTGTTGGAAGGAGGGCATTAAGGAATCCCCCATCAACCAACATGAGGTACTCAACAATGATATATAATGTGGAAGAACTCGAACAAGATGTGCACGAACCAGTAACAGTACCGGGAATGACCGACATGCAAAGTCAAGATAACTAAGGAATGATCGACTCAGGCTTCAACTTCCTTTGAACAAGATCATAAAGGAAAATGGTGACTGAAGGTAGGAAGCATGGACTTGATATGAAAACTGGGACATCTTTGTGATAGAGGATACATCAACATAGGCTCCATAGGGACTCGAATATTAACCAATCGATGGAGATAAAATTAGAGTAATGAGTATAGATCCTAAATTAAAACTAATAACCCAACCAACATATGTGATATACAGTGCTCTATTTGAAGGCGACACGGCTCGACTGCTGTCAAAGATAACATATTTTCCTATTCGGCTTTTTGTTTTTTGAATTTTTTGGACCTTTTTCAGATATTTTGAAAAGCTTGAAAAATAATAAAAGTGATTTATAGTACAAATATAGGAGGAAACGAGTGTTAGGGGACAAGCAAATTAGTTCCAAGTAGTGGAACATGCCTATGATCAATGCAAGGAGATATGTTCAGGATAACGATACTTGGGGGAAGGTCTCCTCTTGGTACAAGGAGTGATCAATATGCAAAAGATATGTAAAAAGGCTCTTCTTTGCTAGACATGAGACAAGATCGGGCTATATGGCTAATAACTCAAAGTCAGGGACCTGGGATAAAGCTCAATAAGGCAAGAAAAACTCATGAAAATTAAATTACAACTTGATATATACAAGGGAGTCTTGGGGGAATGGCCAGCATAAAGTTCAAGAGGAGTATGAAGCTCTTGCTCAAAGACATGGCTAGACTAAAAAGCACTCCCACAACCTAAAGGAGAAATGTTAGCATGGGAACCAAATGCAAAAGAGGATCTAACTAGGGAACCCATGTATAGGAAATCTCTACCATTCACATAACACCACTTCTACCAGGAGTAAGAAGGCTCTGTGACATCATGGAATGGGTCAGTACCTAAGGTTAAGATGAAACGATCATAAGGTCATGCAAAATGCAGGAGGATGTGAAATCCTAACCTATATTCCAGTTTAGACATGATACTTGTACTAGGCATGAATGGATCAAAGGTTTGGAGAGAGCATACAAAAACCGGACCCTACATGATGAAAATGTTAGTCCAAAAAAACTAGAAACTATTAGTAAAGAGTTCAAATTACAGGGTATAGGGAGGAATGGTCATGACAACAAATTCAAAGGAAACTGTGCGGTGAACGAAGGGACATACGAAGGAAAGTAAGGTGAAGACCCAACGTTCACGTATCCAGTACCACCCCCATGAGGGTGACTACCGGTGTAAAGACCGAGTGAAGGGAATAAAAATTCTCCACAAATGGAGTAGAGGATGGAATATGACCGTTCCCAAATCCATGAGCATGGTAATGGGATGTGATGCCCCCAAATCCGACACCAGGGTTCGTACTAGGACCAAGGATGGGTGACAGGATACCATGCATGGAAAAAATAAAAGGATTCAAACTCAAGAGAGCATAAATATACTCAAGTAACCGCAATCCCAAAGGAAAACTAGCACATAAAGAGCACACTCCTAAGAAAATCCACAACCAAAATGCAAGCAAACCAAGGGGAGGATAAGTGAGCTACCAAATGCAGTAGGTGTGTCTCACCTAGGAGAGGATCAAAACTCCCATACACTACAAGCGAAGGTATGTAACCAATTATAGTGGCCCTTAGCTTCAACGCATAAAGAGACTGTGTTGTCTGACCCCTAGCTAGCCATGACACTCACATAATAACCTCTATAAGTTCCCCCTGCAATACCTAGGCAAGGAAACTAAAGTCACCCCTATATAATCAATGCTCAGGCAGATAGTCACAGGAGGGATCGACTGTATGGGAAGGGTAGCAAAGCCTGAAACTATCGAAAGAGCCCCCAGATACGAATACAATCCTGAAAATATCTCCAGTGCTCACAGAAAGTGACCAGGGGTCATCCCAATCACAATCGCATGCACTTACTCATGCTTAACTCCCATGTAAGAGGAGCGTCCTAAGAAACACTAATTGTATCAAAATTTTTTCCCTCTCACCTAAACAAACATATATTTGTTTTGTTTAGTGGTATTGGAGAATTAACTCACAATGAACTATTCCAAGACCCTAAAACCTAATCTTGTTGATGCACCCTATCAAAGAAAAGTGTGTAATTCATTTTATTTAATCATTGATTTTAATGGCTATAATTACTCAAAGAGAAATGGTCATGCAACTAGTGATATTGAAATAAAAGTGCACACCTAACAAACCATGCCAAGTGCAAATCTTTGTCAAATGAAAAACATGGTATTCCACTACATGAAATGCATAAATAATCATTCCTTTCCAAAGGAAAATTCAATCCTTCATATATGAAATCCTAAATACAACTCTCATTAAAACAATCCAATGCAAGTACCTCCTCAAATCCATATCTAAGATGCAACTATTTTGTATTTTTCAATATAAAAGAAAAAAAATGCAATAAAAGTCATTTAAAACTCTTAGTCTCTGCAGCAAGTATAAAACACAAGCCCATCAAGACATCGCGACAAAAAGAGTAAATGCACAAATGGAAAAACAAAAATATAAATGACTAAAACTATTTTCAAAGAAAAAATCAATGAAAAAACAGTCTCTGGTCACAACAGAAGCAGTCGACAGACAACATCAAAACCCAGGAAGACCCAGCCACACTCACAACCCACCCAAAAACTTCTCACATCAAAAACTCAATCAAAAGGGAGGATGTACATGATTGCTGAAGGAACATCAACATAGATATGTGCCTTTATAGATAAAATCCGCATATGTACGCAACTATTCAGCTGAAACCCACGTATACAGATAAAAGTGTGGTAAAAAGAAGGCTAAAGGTAAAACCAATCAAGGGGAGTGTCAATGTATGAAAACACTATAAAATGCGACACAGAAACAAGGAAAAAAAAAGAGCAAGTATAAAACACATTGTGAGCCCAATCCCCAAAGAAAAACAACTAGGAACTCCCTAGTGGAGTCGCCAATTCTGTTACAGAGAGAAACTTCCTATGGATAGGGGTGTACCACAACAGACAAATTTGACACTAGAAATCAATCTTTCCCAATATACAAGAAAAAACAAACATCTAACACTAAGGGATACCGAATCATACCTTGTTCTAGATGGTTGAAATAGATCCTCATTGAGCTTTTCAATTCACACTTGCATTAGCAATTCACTCTCAACAACAACAAACAAGACGAGCATGCTCTATAATAATGTGTTAGACCTACTCTAGCATATATATTCAACAATGTATAAGAGATTAAATACATCCATGGGTTCAATATTCATATTCAAATGCACATAATTGGACAAGAAAAGATATTTCTATTAATAAAATCAGAGATTACAATACTGACAACCTCTGTCGGCATGTTTACGAATAAGGGAAACCGAGTCCTCCACCTGGGCCTCCACCACCTGAATCCTCCATCTCTCAATGGAAATATCACAAGCAAAGGCAAGCTTGAGAAGAAAACAAAGTGCACCAAAGGGTCAAAGGGATGTAGACTCAAGTATAAGAAAACCGAGGAAGCAATGGACTATAGCTTCTTTTCTCTTCAATTCCTCCCCTTCAATGTATCAAAGGGGTTCCTTATATATCAATCCAAAAGGGTAATGGGGGTTCGAATCCAAGTGATCTCAAGGCATATGGAATGCGAAGAGTCAGGATATTCAGATTCATATGAGGAAAACTCCAAAAATATTTGGACTTATGCACACATCTCGATGTACACAGGTTTGAGGTCAAAAGTTGCGTGTACACGCGAGTATGGGTTTAAAAGTCACGTACAATAAACAAGTGTTTTTTAGGGATGATCTTGGAACATGAAAGTATAATATAAGTCCATGGGTTCTAAAGCATCTATAGAGGGACAAGGAAGGCCATAAATATGTGATCAATCATGTGTGGTAAAATCAGCTATAACAACAACACTTGTCCTCAACAATCTCAATACTTAAATGGATAAAAACAGAAAACTAACTTTATTTGTTATGGTTTGACTCTCTTGCAAAGAGGAAGAGAATAATAACCTTGTTTTTTGTAGGAATCATGGCAGATGTGGGAATGTTTGCTGAAGAGGAATCACATCCTAATAATCTAATAAACAATGAAGAAGGTAACATAAGAGATGGTCAAATATGGGTAAATCTAAATGAAAGCAGGAAAGATAACCCTTATGAATTGCAACAAACAGTAAAATAATTAAGGACATAGCTAAAACGACTTAAGGAGGATAGCGAATGAATTTTAAAAGCACAAGAAGAGTTAAATAAAATTATGTTGTCTAAACTGCACATTAATGAAAAAGATAAAAATAAAGAAACCAAACTTAACATGGAAATAACTACACCTTACAAACGTATCGTAAGAAAACTAGAATTTTCTAAACATGGGACTAAATATTCAAGCGAATAATCAATTAAGCATAAGACTGAAAAGTATAAAGATTCTAGTGAAATTAGCGATAGCAGCTAGAGAAAAAAGAAATACAAACCATATGAAGAAATTTATGGAGAATTCAAAAAGATCAAACCTCCTATGTTTAACGGAGAAATCGAAAAGGAGAAGAAGTAGAAGCTTGGTTATCTGGAATGAACAAGTATTTACATATTTATAACTATTCTGACCAATCAAAATCCAAAATGGCAATCTATAATCTAACAAGAAAAGTTGATATCTGGTGGAAAGACATAAAGAAATTAAAGGGAATAAAAGAATGTTATGTAACATGGAAAACCATTAAAAAATATTTTAAAAAAAAATATTTATCATAACAATATTTCAAAGAAAAAAGGTAAATCATTTTATGAATTAATACTAGGTTCCTTAACTATGAAAGAACTTTGCAACAAATTCTTAAGCTTATTACGTTATGTGCCTTATATGATTGATGAAATACAAAAAATACAGTGTTTCCTTGATTGTTTACTTCTTATGTCTAAAGAGAGGATTGAATATGATAATCCAAAAACTTTCGAAGAGACAATGAGAAAATCAAACTTCAGTTATGATCAAAATTAAAAAAAACAAGAAAACATACTTAACTGGAAAAATAAAATACGTGATAACTTTGAACCGAAAAGAAAGGAACCAAGTTTTATAAGAACAATGGGAATAATTATCGAGGATATCGAGGGAATAATTATAAAAAATTTAAGCAACAAAATCCTGCAACAAAAGAAAGGGAACCACCCACTGTCTTTAATAAAAACACTCCACAAAGGGAATCATTAAAATGCTAGGAATATGGTGAACCACATTACTTTAAAGAATCCCCCATAAGAAAGAAAATTTTTAATAATTTCCACTTAATTCAAGAAGCTACCACAATGGGGGGTATAGCACAAAGAATGCCCAGAAGTAGTGTATCATTGGAGAACCGACAAGCAGACCATCAAACATCTATGGTCAAAATTGAAGGTATGATAAAAGACAAACCCATTTTTATACTAATTGATCGACGTGCAATTCTAAGTTATGTATCACCTAGAATTGTATAACTATATAAGTTGCAGCAAGATAAGTTTGAGAAATCTTTTGTTAGTACAACTTGGTATAGACACAAAACAGAAGTTCACTAGTTTCGTGAAAATAAATGAATTTATTATGAATAACTTGAAAACACACATTTAAATATTTTACCTTTAGGGTCTTATGATTTGTTGATAGGAATGGACTAGTTAGAGAAACATATAGTTATGTTAAACTGCTATGAGAAAACATTCTCATGCTTAGATGATAAAGGTAATACCATTATTGTAATATGAATTCCTAGAAATGTTACCATATATAGGAGAAATTTTTGCATTACAAATGAAAAGGTTTGTATGTAAGGGATGCTTTTTTTTTTACATAAAGGATGACAAAGAGAAAGATAACCAACTTAAAATAGGAAATATACCAATTTTAAAATATTTTAAAGACATGTTTCCAGAAGAAGTTCATGGATTACCTCCTAAGAGGGATATAGACTTTACAATTGATTTGGTACCAACATCAAAGGCTCCTTATCGGATGAATATAGTAGAGCTCACTAAGAAAAAATCACAAATACATGAACTAATTGATAAAAAGTACATTTAACCTAGTGTTTCCCCTTGGAGAGCACTGATTTTATTTGTAAATAAAAAGGATAGCACCCTAAGACTCTCTATAGATTATCAATAGTTAAATAAAGTGAATTAAAAATAAATATCCTTTTCCTCGGATTGACGATCTATTCAATTAATCTAAAGGGGAAATCGTCTTCTCAAAAATAGATTTAAGATAGACTGGGTGATTCCATGAAGGTGGGTAACACTTTTGGGCCAAATTTGGTGATGAAAACTTTATTTTTTGTCATGTACTAGATAGAATCCATCGAAACGCATATATGCCATGTGAATTTCGACTTGTAGTAAAAAAAATAATTGTAGAATATTATGTTGGCTTCCCAATGATATTATTTTAAAAATATTTCGATGTCATTTAATGTGTGAAAATTTTCATTTAATGAGCTATGTGAGCTTAAAAAATTGAAGAAGTTAATAAGTTGCTCGTGTCCAACCCCAATAATTCAATCTTACATTAATAATTAAAATATATATATATGAGCATGATCTACATAAAATGCACTTTAGTCTACATATTTTTTTGTTAATTTATTTCTCAATATACAATTATTTATTATTTTTCGAAAGTGACCACATCTGATTTCAACATCATTTTATACACATGTGTGTCCATCCCAGTTTTTTTTTCACTGTTTTCAAAAATTGAAAAACCAAGGATACCCTTTTGAAGAGGACACGTCGATGTGTGGGCTGTGCATTTTTAAGAAATTTTTGGATGGGTATTTTTTACCCTACGGATTTTTCTTTGAGTTCCTTCGAAGTTGTTGTGAGGTTTTCTAAGTGTAAGTTTTAGAACTAATTAAAAAAAAACCCATATGAATGCCAAAACGCATGCATGATACCTCAATGAATAGAGTATTCGATGACAAATCTATCGGTATGAACTTTGCTCAGTTGTGTGCCATGAATGGCAGGGTTTACGCCCCTAGAAGACACAGAAGAACATTGATTTTCCTGTAAGTGGGATAATTATCCATTTTTTAGGCCCTCGATCGAGGTATGAAGCTCGATCGAGGGTTTATTAAACCCTCGATCGAGGGTATAGAAAATCCTTGATCGAGCTACTGTTAAACACTCGAAAAAAAAACCTCTGTACATGAATACCAAGGTTTTATATGCACGCTCACCATGTTTATATTTAGTACAAAAAATTGAGGAGGTAAATCCTAGCCCCCTAGTTCTCAACATCTTCCGGACACTAACTACCATAATCCCTATCTAGAATATTATGCCCATGTAGGACATTTTAGAAATGGGCTTCAAGGAGCCAACTAAGAGAATTTAAAAGAAAAATGAGACAGGAATAAAGAGCTCTACTTCATTAGGAAAAAATACTAGTAATTCGCATAAGTGATCATTAAGTAATTGTTTTCACACATTTTGAATAAAAAAGTAAATAGAAAAATTACACAAGAATAAAGGGAAAATGGGAAATTATAATTTTTTCAAGATGGTAAATGTCAAAAAAAACATAAGTAAAAGATTAAAAAAAATTCAAATATAAAATAAAAAACAATAAGAAGAAGGATACTTATTCTCAACATTGTATTAAATATAAATAATTTAAATTTTTTTATTTTTCATATCCGAATAAATGATAATGATATAAATGCATAAGAATAAGAATTGAAGGAGCAATAATATAATACTCATAACCATAGTGAATATACTAGTAACAAGGGAAGGTGTCCTTTACTTTTTAGATTGAGTTTTTTGAAACTATTAAAGAGGCATCAAAGTTTAGGGAACAAGAAAACTCTTTCGATAGTTCACCTAACATATAATTAGAACTCTCTCATTGTATAGATAAATGTGTACATAAACATAATTGACAATTATAACCTATTACCAATCTGTTTACTCTAGACACGTTTACATTAAGAATGTAGCAAATGGATAAGAATTATGAAAGAAACATGACATGCCAACTGTCTCCACTCATAAAAAAAGGTTTTTTTGTAGTGATAATAATATGTTGCACCCCATATGTGCGACCTTGTGACCCTCCTTATAATTAAATTTAATAAAGTTTAAATTTTTTTCTTTCTGGACTAGAGATATTAACAAAAACATTGAACTCTATGTTGAAAAGGGATGGCTTTAAACAACACTATAGATGACATTGATTATGAATATTGTGTGCAGTGTCCAAGTGGACAAACAATTGTTTGTATCAAAATGATGATGACATAGATACAATAAACCCTTCAATGCATCCTAGCATGATCACTCAAAACTTTAACCAATAGTGGTGAAACCTTCATGGTGAAGCCAGTGATTCGTTTTGGGGATTTAACAATAATTTTAGAGTCTGTGAACTACATGAATTCTTTTATGCTTATATTCAAGCAGTATCATGGTGTGTTTTCATTAGAATTCAACAACTATCTTGTTTAGGTCATCAATGGTTGGTAAGGAATTTCAACATCATTTGATTCCTATCAGCAATATATCCAATGTGTATACAATTGATTCAACCTAATGTTTTCCTGCAGCTAAATACAGATTCAGACAAATCCTTTTATTTATCAAGGAATACCTCATCTAAACACTTCTTTCGAGCCACTAATGACAAGTTTTGGCATAGAGAATCAACTCAATGAGGTGATGGAGGTTATCCTAGTTTCCATCAATAGGTTCAATAGTTACAGAAATGTAGTGAAAGGTTTTAAATACTAAAAATACTTTGCTCCTTCGTATATAAATTTTAATTTAAAAAAACTACAATTATGTGATATGACTTTCAAAACACTAATTTTTATCTTAATCGTCGTGTTCTATTCCACCTTGGGCTCTGGGATTTAAATATCTGGCCCGAGGATCTATATCATAGGTAGATTGTAGTCGTGATAATCTAGGTCGAGTGGATACAACTCGCCTAAGTTCAGCTCATTAACTGAATTGCATGCATCATTTCCATAGTATTATTTTTGCATTGAACCAAGAAGAACAATGATGCATGCAATTCAGTTGATGAGTTGAACTTAAGCGAGTGGTGTCCACTCGACCTCGATTCCCAGGACTAGTATCTACCTACGATACCGATCCTCGGGTCAGATATTTAAATCCCAGAGCCTAGGGCAGGATAGAACAATATGATTGAGATAAAAATTAGTGTTAAATTCAGAGTCATATCACATAATTGTAGTTTTTAAAATAAAAAATTATATACGAAGGAGGAAATTATTTTTATTACCTTTAGAGAGATGAAAATGTGAGCATGAAAAAAAAATATGACCTCATTTCCTTGGGTTATATCAATGTCCATTGTTTACTCTTCAAAATTGTTATTGTGCCACACATTTGCAGTTAATCTTTCTAGTAAATTATTGAATGACATTAGAATTTACATCAATAACATGTGACTAATTGTTTTGGTGTTTCAAAATTCTAAGTGTAATGTCCCCAAAAATTGAATATTTTTTTTTTATTAGGCTAGTTCAAACTACCTTTTATGGACATTATTGAACTTGTGGAATGTGTCATACTCTTTTTGTACTGCTGGTTTGTTGTAAATTGATCTTACATCCTACTTCCTTACATTCAGTTATGATTATTACTATGTTTACTTATGATGTCTTAATGTTGATTACTAGGATATTCTTATGGTTACGCATTGCTGTGTATGTTAGATACTTTGATTATGTACTTAATTGTTATTTTACATGTGCTTACCATTGTATACATGGTTCTAACTTAACTTTGTTCTTGGAACCAAAGTGGGTGGAGTGGCGGGACTAGTTCTCTCATGTCACTACTTGAGAGGTAACAGTCTCCACTTGACACAATTAGATTACTTAGTTCTATTTGAAGTAATGCATTCTTATATTGTTACTTTCATGTATACTTATCGACATAAAACTTGTTATAGAATGGTGAACGGTTGATCACTAGTACTCATACTTGCAGCTAGTGACACCTACTGGTTGATATTATTGTTCTTTAGAGACTCGGGTTAGTGACAAGGTCACTACCACATTTATTATTTATATGACATAGACTGGTTATCTAAGTGAAAATTATTATTCATGGTGTAATTATTACCAAATGTTCATATCCTAACATATTTTGTTTATATGTTTATTTTACTAAAGAAAATAACATATAGTTTTATTATATGCTTAATAGGTTTATAACTCTTTTATTAGGAACAAATCTTGTCTAAAAAACAATTATACCATGGCATATTTTATATTCCATGGCCTTAGGGCTTAACGCTTAAGAATATAACGCCCAAGGTTCTAAGGCTTATAGCCTATGGTATTCGTAGCATGCAAGGGTTTAAACAAAAACATATGATTTAACGTTGGGGTGGCAGAGTAATGACAAGGTTCATGCATGATATGACTATGGGGTCATTTCACATTAATGGTGGCCAGAGAGGTGCATTCAATGCGTCTTGGGAGGAGTAGCGGGAAAGCTTAGGGCTTGTCCCAAGCCTTGGTTTGGCATTTCACTCCATTCGTAGTATGCTCTTAGCTCTGGTTTGGGTGAACGAGGACGACTTCGCTGGTGCTAGTAGGCAGGTAAGAAATGGTTGATTTTGCACCGTAGTTTCTTTAAGTTGCTCGTTGTCTCAAATATTAATTCTCATCATACTATCATTTGGTTGCAGGGTTGCAGGGTAGCGAGTAAAGGATTGGGTTGTGGTTTGTGGGAAAGGCCATGGCCACGCCATATATCAATGGTAAGCCCACTGTACAAGTCATTACTCATTTCCTCTTATGGTATTATGGTTGCGACTGGTTTGGCGTTCATCGTGAGTTTGATTTCTTAGTGTATGGTTTTGTTATGGATGCGTTTGGGTTTTGGGGTTTCGACTATATCTTGACAGAGCTCTAGGTATTTGGATTAGGACAAAGGATTTTGGGGGTTTCACTAGATGGAGTTTTTAATTCACCTTCCTCCTATATTGTTTAGATATAAAGAGTGTAATGTATGGCTTTCTGTATAATGAAGAGGCCTGGCGATTCTATGGCAGGAGCTGTGCGTTTTCTAGTTAATGTTTTTGGTTATGGTTTTGGTCATGGGAAGGACCATTGCTCACAATGGTGCAATGACGTAAGCGATGCCTATGTAATTACTTTTATGGATTATGGTAAGTGTAAATTGTTAGCACCATTGCTTGCAATGGTGAAATGGATAATGGTAGTGACGGTGTTTAAGTTTATGCTATGTTGAAAATCAATATATAAATATTGTGTTTGATTTCATGGTTATTATTTTTGGACTATGTATATTTACCATACGTTGTAAGAGGGGGATTTATAGATGACTTATGTGACAACATTATGGATTTGGGGCCTTGCCGTAAATGGCATTGGCACTCACCATTTGTGACAGCTATAGTGAGGTAGATTTAGTTTGTATTTATAACGTGTAAATGTAGAAGTATTACAAAATGTGGGTGTAACCCTGCGTTGGCAATCTTAGTTGTAGGTTGTTTCCTTGATAGGATTTTTAACATTTGAAAGGTTAATCTAGTTGATTCTGTGGTTAATTATGGGGTCATGGCCATGGATTACAGTGTATGCAAATTGTAAAGGGTATCACGACCTCTGTAATAATATTTTAAGTTTATCTACAACATGCATGTAAATATTACAGCGTGGCTTGTAGGAAGTAAGGAGACCCTACATGATTTGATCCTGGGTTGTTTGTCTGAGATGATGGTTTATTAAATGTATGGGTTGCGATTTGGGGCTTAAGTGTCCATAGGATTTGGTCCTACAATCTCTTGTATAATTATGTGGTTTTATTTTATTACTGTGTATGCAATTATATTATGGTTTTTAAGGCATGTGAAGTTGGTTTGAATACACACATGGGTTGAAACTATGACCTCTATGTATTTGTGGTTGTTAAGTTATTGCTGTAATGATTTATGATTGTGCTTTTAATTCGTAGCTGTGGTTAATATTATGTTGGACCTTTTATTTTATTATGTCATACGATTATTGTTATGTGGATTTTAATACTTAGATGGTTTGATTTGTTGTTTATGTCGTGGCTTTATATTGTTGATAATAATATTCTTGTTTATACCTGGTAGATATAGATAGTATAGAGGTTATAAATCGGGGACCATTATATGGTCTCGATCCTTGGAATGTTATACGTTTTATGATGATATTTGTTTTAATGGGAGTGATTTGGTTATTTAACATAAGATTATTAAGACAGACCTTGAAATGTCTTCGCTGGTTCTTATCTTAGCTCTAGTATGTGATGTTTATAATTTATTCTTAGATGCATTTATAGTGTTGATAGATTAGACTTATATTTCTATTTCAATCCTGTTAATATATATATGCATATATTATATATTAGGCTAGGTTATATTTAATAGATTTACTTGTGTTGTATAATTATGCTACATCTAAAACCTAAGTGTGATCTAGTCTTTCTAAATATAACATGCCTCTACTGACAACATGAAATCTGTCAGTAGAGTATATAGGCCAATGAACAGCCAGGTAATTAATCTGAAAATAGTACCTAGTTTGTAGGAAAACACATTTTAAGCAGCAAAGATAAGACATAAGTAAAACTTAAAAATGAAAAACCCTTGATAAATATTTAACAGGAAAAAAATTACAGCAGTAAGCTAAAGGAACAAAACCTTGGATTAATCTGGCATAGGAAATAAATTACAACCTATGGTTTATAATTTAGAATGTAAACCCTTAAAATAATTTTTACAAGGAAAACAAAAACATCTAGGGTTATAACATATAATATAAACCCTGGCATAATCTAGCCAACACTCAAATCTAGGAAATGAAATAGGCAGTCTAGAACCTCATGCCTGAAAATTGAAGCTCCTTTAATGGCTGAAACCTGCACACTCAATTAACTAGTATTAACAATTCATAGGTAGATCTAACCTCTGTATTAGATGACTGAATCACTTGGAAACTACCACGTTCCACCCAACCATGACCCGAAACCATTCCTGGTTTCAATCCGGATCCCCTTGTGTTGGTTCCAACATGCAAGTAGCTTAGAGCTCTTAAGGTGAGGTTGTCCTAGTTTGTATATAAGGTATTGATTAGTTCTCCTTTTTCCTCTTAGGGAAATGTTCTCCAAGAACTCTCTCTTGAGAAATTAGCAGGAACAATAACGAATCCAAAATATTGATAAGATCCCCAAGCCTCTCCTTGTCTTGGGACTTTATAGACATAATTTTCAGTCAAAGGGGCAGTTAAATCAAGAATCCTTGATTTCTTGATTTAACCCTTTTTATTTAATTTTAGTATTTTTTAATACTTTAACTTAGGAACTTTTAACTAGTTCCTATTTATACTTTTGTAGGTATTATACTATTTATTATCTTTTAGTAATAAATAATAATGGATGGACATTTTCCTTCTTTCTTACATTATTAATATTATTACTGTATTTATTCTTTATATATACCATGTATAATATACATAATAATATAACATTTGTTGACATTTGTCTTGGGGTATCACATATTGTGATCCTTAGACTTACGCCACTTTATTCATTAAGGTCGCTAGGTAGATGGTTAGGTCTACTAGGCTAGGAAACTCTAAACATCCTTGCATGTTGGATTCCCTCATATAACATGGTAGTTCTTTAGTACTTGATGAGAATACATAAATTCAAAATTTCATTTAATCACTTATAGATAAGTCATATGAGATCAATATTTTTCTCTCGAGTCATTTTCACTTGGGAATCATTAATTCTTTTCAGTAACTCCTAGTGCTTACTAGATCCCATACTCAACGCTAAAAATAGGGAGTTACAAACTTAGTGCAATTCCAAAGCTCTTCGCTCAACACTAATGCTAGGATGTACTTGTAGGATACACCTAGGGATACAATGGCCAAGGATTCGATGTTCCAAATCTTATTCTCAACATCAACATGGAAGGCTCCAGGGATAATTCCCAACACTTCCAACTTATCTTTTCATGTGTTCCAAAGCTTCACGCTCAAAAAAAATATAAATACTCATGTGCTCCAGAGATTCTTTCTCAACACACCATTAATTACTCATGTGCTCTAGAGCTCCTTGCTCAACACAAAACATCTCATCAATCATGTGCTTCAGGGTCCACGCCCAACATAAATAAGCATATATATATATATATATATATATATATATATATATATCATCAACAAGTGGCTTATGCCCAATATATAAAACAAATCATCATGTTCATATGAACTTGGGGTCTTCGACCCAATATATCAAAATAAAACATCAAGATAACATTATAATCAATAGGCTCATGCCTATAAGTGTACTTAGGTCCAAAATTCAGGATATTACATCCCTCCTCGCTTAGAACAACATCGTCCCTGGTGTTCTAGGGACTTGAAATGACATCATGAAACAAGGTAGGGTAAGCCTTTCTCATGGTGGCTTCATTCTCCCAAGTAGCCTCATGGGCTTCGAAGTTCTTCCATTGCACTTTCAACCAAACCACTGTGCGCTTCCTTAGTTGTAGCTCTCTTTTTTGCAATATGTGAATAGGTTCAGGGGAAAACTCCCCTTCAGGTTCCACCTGTAATAAGGACCAATCAAATACATGTTTAGTATCATAAACATATTTCTTTAATAATGATGCATGGAAAAAATTATGGACTCTTATGTGTGTGGGTAATGCTAGTTCATATGCCACTGGCCCTCTCTTGGCTAGTATTTCAAAAGGTCCACAAAACCTAGGTGCTCACTTACCACACCTCCCCAAGCTCAATGAGCTCCATATTTCTTTTACTTTCAAGTAGACATGGTCGCCTATTTGATAATCCTTATCTTTTCTTTTCTGATCCGTGTAACGTTTCTGGCATTCTTGTGCTTCTTTGAGGTTCCCCTAGACCTTGGTAACCAACTATTCCAAGTCCATTGATAAATTAGGCCCTAACATGAGCCGATCCACCGACCATCCCAAGTAACTGGTGTTCTACACTTCCATCCATAGAGTACTTCAAAGGGACTCATCTTGGTGTAATTCTGATAACTGTTGTTATACGCAAAATCTGCAAGATGCAGGTACTCTTCCCACTTAGTTAGGTTGTTCATGACATACATCCTAAGAATGTACTCAACAATCTGGTTTACTCTTTCTTTCTACATGTTTGTCTGTGGGTGATAAGAAGTACTAAAGTTCAAATGCGTGTCCAATCCGGAGAACAAAGATCTCCAAAATTTTTCGGTAAACTTTGTATCTCGATCCGATATGATTTCCTTGGGTATCCCGTGCAATCTAAATAATTCCTTCAAGATATCGACAATGTGTACTTCCTTGTAGGTCGACTTCACTGGAATGAAGTGTGCTTCTTTTGACAATTTTTCAACTACTACAAAGATAGAATCATTTTGATTCTTAATTTTCGGTAGACCGGTGATAAAATCCATAGTAATGACCTCCCGCTTCCATTCCAAAATGGGAAACAGTTGCAACAATACCGAAGAATGCTGATGTTCATCTTTGACCACTTGACATTCCTAACATTCCGCGATAAACAATGCAATATCGGCCTTTAACTTAGGCCATAAAAAATGTCTCTCAATGATGGATATCATCTTTTGATATCCTGGATGACCCAAGTAGGGTGCCCGATGAAATTTCATGAGGATGCTTGTCAAATACCCCAATTTTGTAAAATAATGTTATTTGTTTTAATTTGATTCCTAAGACATTATGTTAAATTTAATACTAAGTTGAAACTGATGACTCAGCAAAGTCAAGAGATGTGGAATGTAATTCTGAATATTTTATTTTTAATAAATAAAAAGTGGAGACAACAACTTGGGAGAGCTGTTAATAAGAGTGTTACTGGTCAAACTGGTGGAAGGAACTAGGTGGAGAGCAAAGACAAGTGGCAGCATCCTCAAACACTTCCTATGTTGTAGGTGGCAACTTCCCTACATTTGGGGTCATGATCCCCCAAGAAAGTGCGATCAGAGCAGGTGGCTCAATTAATGACAACTGACCCAAAAAAGACCGAGGCAATCTTTTAAAAGTACCCAATGTAGAGAGCTGAGGCTGCTCAGATATTTTCTTGGAGAAGAATCATTCAGGAGGAATGCACTTCAAGGAATTCATAGGGGAAAAAGGGAAAACTGTAAGGAAGTTGTTTTGAGAGATAATCTGCAATAACTTGATCTGATACAGCTTTCCAGCTGAGAGATTTGACTGAAGAGTTCAGGACTGGTATTGAGTCTCAGGACTAGTACTTGATTATTGCTGCACCTAGTTCCAGCCAGGGAGACCAGAGAAAGCTCGGGGGTCCTGAGGAGTCACTGTTTGAGCGCTCTCCAGGAGTTGGTAGGGAGGAACGACCTCCCATTGCTGTTGTCTTCCAAGCTCTAAGAATAGGTTCTACTATTTTTTAGTTTCTGCTCTATTATCTGTGTATGATTGAATGATGCAATTGCAGTTTATAGTGTAAAAAATCACAGAATAGAATATATTAGTTTGTTTAGTAATGAAAATTATGCTTAATGAGAAACAAACCCTACCTATGCTTTTCCTCATCTAGAGTAATCTAGATCGTACTATAGCACAGGTGGTGAATTTAAATGAAGATAGTATGATGTAAAATTTAGAATAAGATGTTAGCTTGATTAAGAGAATGATTACTTTTACTTGTTATCAGAAGAGATAGTATTCTGTGCATGGAGTAGGATTAGGGTTAGACTTAGACTATGAATGACAGATGTTAGAAACAGAGAAAGAAGCTATATCTTTTACTGATAATAGTATGTCTGGTAGATGAAACAGTTTCTTTTATAGTATTCACCTTCGAAATCTTTATAATCTACTTGAACCAAAAGGAAGAGTGTATATAAAAGTTAAAATATGTAGTGACATGTTTTATTAAAATGCTATTCATCTCTACAGGTTATTTCTTTCCTGCATAGACTAATTAATTACTGTATTTTACTTTTATAACGTTCAAACTGCGAGTGATGATAGACCAGCTTAGAATTATTTCTAAAAGCTGAAACTAATAGGTGTAAGATTTTTAATTACGCTGTAATATAAATAACTATTTCTTTTTATCTAACTGAACTTAAATAAGTTATACAGTTATTTACTCGTTTCTTTAAAAATTTAAATCAAACGCTACAATACAGTTCATAGGAAAAATTATAGATAGTTGTCATTTCCTTTTATACTAGTATTATAATATAAGTAGGATGATATAGAATACAGAAGGTATTTCTATAAATTATTTAGTGCAGAAAGTAATAGAATATAACAATAAGAAAATTACTAATTCGTTATATATCTATAAATAGACAAAGAAATAAGAAAATATATATAATTGTAGAAACAACATTAATTGCAGATAGAATAACATTTTATCTCATTATAATAAAAATTAAGTAATACACATTTTACACTTAGAAGATGTAACTATCAATTACACAAATAACAACTGCAAGAATATTAATTTACATATATTCTGAAAGTTCACAAATACAAACGATATTTATAATCCTTTTTAGAACAAAAAAGTTTAAGGTAAGAGCATATAAAAACATTTTGCAATTACCGTGATTAGTTTATAGATTATAAATTAAATATATTAACTTGCAGAAAACCCTAGTAACAGAGTATAAACCGGCTCGATTAGCCGAGCTCAGCCATCCATAATAACGTGTAAGTAATGACCAAACAAATTTAAAGTAATTACTTGTAAACCAATGATAATTTTAAAGACACAGTAAATAATTTTTTATCGCCAAGTTAGGGTAAAACCCTAATATATATACCAAAAAATTACAGTAGAGGTAAAATCAAAGAGTTAAGCTCTTTTAATGCCTCTCGGCTTCAACATAAAAAATTCACAGAGTGAGGCTTAACAACCTTTCTTCCATTTACTCATATAATCACAGTAATAAAATAAAAACTAAAATTTACAGTCACGACCTGAGCCGGGGAACCCTGCATAAATCAAGGGTCTCAACATCCACTAAAAACAACAAACCAAGTAACCAGGTAAACCAAAACCACAAGGGTTTTTACAGGCCACGACGACCAACCGGCATATGCTCCATAAGGGACCGGACAAGGAAGAACAGCCATGGGTATCCAAGGCTTACCCGTGCAAGTCGTTGCCACAGCCCCGCACCAGCTACGCAGAGAGAGAGACAGGTTCACACCTGTGAATCATTATTTATATTGCTGTTAATATCTTGCATTGAAATAAAATTATTAAATAATAAATAATTGTGCAAAGAAAAATCAAAACTATAAATGGTGTTCTTACCTCAAAGCTTCATCGAAATGTAACCACCCACGAGAAGAAGTGCTACCACCAACACGAGGAGGAGTAAGCTTTTCATCAGCTGCAAGGAAGAAGGTATTACTACACAGCATCGACTAACGACAACAGAGAATTGCAGTCACCGGCCCATCAAAGTATAAACCCTTGAGCTGTATTGGTTCTCAAACCAAAACAAAAAAAACACAGTTCACGAAAAAACCCTAAAACCTTTCAAAACTCAAGAGAAGAAGACACGACATTCACAACTGGGTTGTGGGAGAAAATTACACTGCAGTATGGAGATTTTGGAAGGAGCAAGCAACAAAAGACAAAGCCCAGAGGAACGAATAACCCAGCCCGAGCAGCGACAACTTGGTTTACATTTCTCTCTTTTCAATGTGCAGGACGAGCCCACAACTGGAAGAAAACAAGGAAGCAAACCGAGAGTTTACTGAAGACGACTTGCAGAGCGATAATGCGGTCAAGCAACTCAGTAGCAGAGCGGCCAAGGCCAAAAACAACGGAGGGAATGACCAGTTTAGGGTTCGGGAGAGAGCCTTTTATTCATGTAGCACTTGGCTGTAGTGATACCACGTCCATCATTTTAGATTTTTGCATGCAATGGGTATTTTCAATAGTCTCGATGAGCAATCACAAGAGGACTAACATGCCAATCATCTTTTCCTGTATCGAAGGTTCTACCATAATCTTTAGCCCGAAGTCAACCTATTCATACGTCGCATGGAGACAAAGGAATCATTAATATTCAAACTATACCATGGATTACAAAAACATAAATCAAGATTTAACCTTATGTTCATCATGGGCGTAGTCGATACCACGACCCATTACATTTATAACATGTTATTTCTTCACTCAACGATTAATCTATCCAAGAGTATGCCCTCATAATATCATAAGAGAAATCTAGAATTAAGATATGGCAAATACTATTCTAGTAAACATTTATTTGTGTAAACAAACGAATATAACCTAGCAAGAGTATAAAGTTTATGACCTAGCACATTATACAGGCAAGGGATGTACGAAATAAAAGATTATAAGACTTTAAGGTTAAACCATAAACTTTTCATGGGAACGGTCTATTCCATGACCCTTTGGTTATTTCAAACATGGCTTTATTTATTAGAACAACTATAACTTTATCCAAGTTATGTTAGTTGATGTTATAAAAGAAATTCATAAATTAAATTTGGGATAAATATCCTTCGTACAAATGATTAACCTCTTTTGCCTTGATTGTTTAATTATAAGACTAGTAAATTTTGTATTTGAGCATAGTAAATCTTGAAAGTTAAGAGGCTTGGAATTGAAATTTTAATGATGTATTTGTCATAAATAGATAATATCTTTCCAAGCAAAATATGTGCAGAGAAATTTAAATCATCAAATATAATCCCTTTCAAAAGCAGCAAGTAATAAAGTTGTAATCCCTTTAACTTCAAAGATTTGGAAGTGGGTTTAGTGGTACATAAACTTCGTATCAAGATACATTATGTTATTATCACAAGAAGTAACCAAATCCATCATGACGTAAATGGTATTTGTGCACAATGTAATTTAGACCCTTGACATAATAACTCTGTCATTCTTAATCTGCTTGCAAAGAAAGATTTAAGACATTTTTACACATGACGACTTTGGTAGACATCGAAGAGTTTAGTACGCAATAAGAACTATAAATTACATCTACTAGAAAGAAAGCAGCTATCGCCATTTCTAATAGGAATAAATCTCATTTCCATAATGTCTTAAACGGGAGTGACGATTTGATGGTTTTACCTCATAAAGCACTTGAAATTGAATAGCATTTATATTCTTTTACTGAGCTAGTAATTTTGCGATGAACATATATCTGAATGCTTTAAGATTATTGACATGCAGCACCCGAAATTCTTACCTGTAATTCTGTAAGAGCAGGTAAACTTTCTGCGTTAGCTCAAAGCTAAGTAAGCCCCAGATCACCAAGACAGTTCCACCTTGTGGTCGCAAAGAAAAACAAGTTATTAAACTGAAAAAGAATTATTCTATAAGATAAACATAATCAAGTAGATAATTCAGTTTATAAAATCATTAACATATAACTAATTAAGACAATTAGTTGATTGCATTAATGAAAATTTAGGTGTATTTTCAAAATTTTAAATTTTTCGAAAATTTTGGGCTTTTGACATGCGGTATCAGAGCACAAGGTTCAAACACTAGGCCTTGATGCAGCCCAACTAGCTTTCATAGAACAGTAAATTAAAATAATATGATAACATATATTTTGTTTTATGTTAAGAACAAAAAATTTCCTTTTTCTGAAGTTTAACAGGAAGGTATGGAAAAGCTGGGAGAGTATGCACAGGAAGAGTCTCCAGATACAGAAACAAGAAATTTTCCCAGTGAACCTATGTTAGAAGAGGGAACTGCTAACTCCTTAGAGCTGTTGCAGACTGTAAAATATTTGAAAACTGAAATGGAATCAGTTAAGAGAGAGAATGAGAGGATCTTGAAGGCTCAGGAAGAATTGAACCAAATTTTAATAGAAAAGTTCCAAACTGAAGGAAGGAGCAGAAGATCAGAATCTGAAGATGTCAGTCATCAAAGAAAATCCAAAAAGATGAAGCTGGCAAAAACTGAAAGTAGTTCATCATCTGAAGGGTTTGGTGAATGACAAAGTTACCATACTACTAGTGACAGTAGTGAAGATGATTTGTATGACAGGAAGAAGAAATACAGACCATATGAGGAAATTTTAGGGGAGTTTAAAAAGATAAAGCCCCCAAATTTTAATGGAGAGACTGAAAAAGGGGAGGAAGCAGAGTCCTGGTTATCCGGGATGAAGAAGTATTTTCATATATATAATTACTCTAATCAATTAAAAGCAAGGATGGCAATATATAATCTTTCCGGAAAAGCTGACATATGGTGGCAAGACCTGAAGAGAGTCAAGGGTATAACAGAAAAAGAAGTTAATTGGAGTACCTTTAAAAGGTATTTCAAAAAGAAATTTTTGTTTGAGCAATATTACGAGGAAAGAGCTAAAGAGTTTTATGAATTGAATTTAGGTTCCATGACGATGAAGGATCTGAACAGTAAATTATTAAGCTTGCTTAGGTATGTACCCTACCTAGTAGACGAGAAACCTAAAGTGCAGAGATTTCTCAGTTGTCTACCATATCATATCAAGGACAAAATTGAGTATGATAACCCCAAGACTCTGGAGGAAGCTATGAGGAAGGCTAATTTTTGTTTTGAGCAAAACTGGAAGAAGGAAGGCTTGGCCAATTGGAAGGCTAATAAAAGTAACAATCAGCTTGAGTTTAAGAAGGAGTTTGTACCTCATAGGAATTTCAAGAATAATAAAACCAAAAATTATTCTAACAACAAGAATTTCCAGGGAAATAGGAATGGTACTTCCAACAAATCGAATAATTTTAAGGGAAAGGAAGCTGCAAATAACCATGGAAATTTTACCAAGAGTTCTGAATGTAAAGAGCCTGTTAAGTGCTGGGAATGTAATAGCCTGCACTATGCCTCGGTTTTTCCAAACCGGAAAAAGTCAGTCAACAATATTCATACTGTGCAGGAGGAGATGACCGTCGGGGAACTAGCAAGGAGCATGCCCAGAATTAACGCAGCTTTGGAAAACTGCCAAGCTGACTATCAAACTTCCATGGTGGAAGTAGAAGGTATGATTAATCAGACCCCTGTAACCATTTTAATTGATCCAAGAGCTAGTCTCAGTTACATTGCACCGCAGATAGTGGAAAAATGTAGGTTGTTTGTTGATAAATTTGAGAATTCTTGGCTAGTTCAATTAGCCACTGGGGAAAAGAGAAAAGTAACCTGTTTTGTGAAAGAATGTGCTTTACTTATGGATGAATTTAAAACTATAGTTAAGCTTAATGTTTTTCCACTTGGCTCATATGATTTGTTGATTGGCATGGACTGGTTAGAACAGCATAAGGTAGTTTTAAATTGTTACGATAAAACTTTTACGTGTTTAAATAGTAATGAACCACCAGTAAAGGTTAAAGGTATTCCTAGAAAAATTATAATAAGGTAGATTTATACCTTACAACTTAAAAGAGCTGTTAGAAAAAGATGTAAAGCCTATGCAATAACTATTACAGATGAGGAAGGTAAAACTGAAGCAGATAAGTTAAAAATAGAAGATATTCCTATTTTAAAAGAATATACTGACGTATTCCCAGAAGAAATTCCAGGATTACCTCCAAGGAGGGAATTGGATTTCACCATTGAGCTGGTACCGGATGCGGTACCTAGCTCAAAAGCTCCGTATCGAATGAACATTTTAGAACTTAATGAGCTAAAATCACAATTAAAAGAGTTAATTGATAAAAAGTACATTCGACCTAGTGTGTCTCCTTGGGGAGCACCGGTCATCTTTGTTAAAAATAAAGACGGAACTATGCGACTATGCATAGACTACCGTCAGCTAAACAAGATGACTATTAAAAATAGATATCTGTTGCCCCACATAGATGATCTGTTTGATCAACTATGTGGAGCCACGGTGTTTTCGAAGATAGAATTGAGGTCAGGATACCATCAAGTAAGAATTAAAGATGAAGATATCTTCAAGACAGCCTTTAGAACAAGGTATGGACACTACGAGTTTGTCGTAATGCCATTTGGGCTTACCAACGCCCTAGCTGTCTTTATGTGCTTAATGAATAATATAATGCATAAGTATTTAGATAAGTTTGTGGTCATGTTTATCGACGACATCTTAATTTACTCTAAAATGGAAGAAGAACATAAAGAACACTTAAAAATAGTTTTACAAGAGTTGCGAGAACAACAAATCTTCACGAAATTTAGTAAGTGTGACTTCTTTAAGGATGAAATCTAGTACTTAGGTCACGTAGTGACTAAGGAAGGAATTTCAGTCGATCCTGAAAAGATTCGGGCAATCGAAGATTGGCCAGTTCCTAAAGATGTAATGGATGTTAGGTCATTCATGGGAATTACCGGTTATTACTGGAGATTCATTGAAGGCTTTTCAAGGATAGCAAATCCGATAACTTCCTTGCAAAAGAAAGGTAAGAAATTTGACTGGAACTCAAAATGTGAAGAAAGTTTTAAGAAGTTAAAAACTCTTTTAACCAGTGCACCTATTCTAAGAATAGCAGATCCTAATAAAGACTTCATAGTATGCACCGATGCCTGTAATGATGGATTAGGAGGTGTTCTAACTCAAGAAGGGCATGTCATTGCCTATGAGTCTAGAGAGTTAAAAATTCACGAAAAGAATTACGCAACTTATGATCTAGAACTTGCGGCTATTATACACGCCTTAAAAATGTGGTGACAACATTTAATAGGCAGAAAATTTATTCTAATGACTGATAATAAAGGTCTGAAATATCTTCTAGATCATCCTAACTTAAACGCTAGACAAGCAAGGTGGTTATCCTTCTTGAGTGAATATGATTTTGAAATCCAGCATATAAAGGGTAAGGAAAATAAGGTGGCTGATGCGTTAAGCAGAAATGCTAAGCTGAACTTTACAGCAGCCATCAGCACTTACGTTTCATATTTAAATGAACAACTTAAAGAAGGGGTAAAACAAGATGAAAATTATCAGAAATTGTAAATTACAGCTAAGGAAGAACCTACAGAAAGCTTAATAAAAGGTTATAGTTTAAATGAAAATGGATTTTTATTATTTAAAGATAAACTGTATGTGCCTAATGTGCCTAAGGTTAAGTTGTTAATTTTGGACGAAGTCCATAAAACACCTTATTCAGGACACCCAGGTTATCAAAAGACTGTAACCGTGCTAAGAAAAGAATATTTTTGGCCAAATATGAAAGCTGAAGTAGCTGAATACATTGCTAGGTGTTTAAACTGTCAACGGGTGAAAACCGAACACCAACATCCAGCTGGTCTGCTACAACCTTTACCTATTCCTAGCTGGAAATGGGAAGTGATTAGATTAGATTTTATTACTAGACTGCCCAGAAATCAGAATCAAAATGACTCTATTATGGTGGTAGTTGACAAGCTAAGCAAGGCAGCACATTTTATTCCTATTAAAACTACTTAAAAGGCTACCAATATAGCTGATATCTTCTTAAAGCAGATTTTTCGGTTACATGGAGTACCGAAGGTTATAATCTCAGACAGGGAACCTAAGTTTACAGGAAACTTTTGGAAGTCCTTGTTTAAAGGATTAAATACAACATTGAATATCAGTACCTCCTTCCATCCTCAAACAGATGGACAAACTGAAAGAGTGAATTAGGTGCTAGAAGATTTATTGAGGATGTATGTGAAAGATCAGCCCGGTAAGTGGGAAGACTACTTACATCTAGCAGAGTTCGCATATAACAATAACTATCAGTCATCAGCTAAATTTAGTCCATTTGAAATTTTATATGGATGAAAATGCAACACTCCTATCTCTTGGAATAATCCAATAGATAGATTAGTGTTAGGTCCAGAATTGTTGAAAGAAATGGAAGAGATTGTGAAGCAAGTGCAGGGAAATTTGAAGGTGGCACATGATCGGCAAAAGAGTCAAGCAGACTGGAAAAGAACTCCAAAGGAGTTCCAGGTAGGTGAACATGTGTTCATCAAGGTAAGGCCAAAGAAAATCTCTCTAAGACTGGGGAGTTGTGCAAAGCTAGCACCACGTTACTGTGGTCCATTTGAAATTTTATCTAAAATTGGTCAAGTTGCTTACCAACTAGCATTACCACCTAACTTGAAAGTACATAATGTTTTTCATATCTCTGTTTTAAAGAAGTATGTTCATGATGCTACTCATGTGGTTGATTGGAATGTTGTACAGGTGGAACCAGAAGGAGAAATTCTGGTGGAACCGGACTGTATCCTCGGGAGGAGGGAAATTTCCCTACGGAACCACACCATTGGACAGGTGAAGGTGGAATGGAAGCACCTTAATCCTGAAGAGGCCACCTGGGAAATGGAAAGTAAGATGCGGAAAGCACACCCAAATATATTCCAGGGGATCCCGGAAGATGAAGAATAAGTAACATCGAGGACGATGTTACATTTTAAGGGGGTGTGTATGTCACGTACCCCAATTTTGTAAAATAATGTTATTTGTTTTAATTTGATTCCTAAGACATTATGTTAAATTTAATACTAAGTTGAAACTGATGACTCAGCAGAGTCAAGAGATGTGGAATGTTATTCTGAATATTTTATTTTTAATAAATAAAAAGTGGAGACAACAACTTGGGAGAGCTGTTAATAAGAGTGTTATTGGTCAAACTGGTGGAAGAAACTAGGTGGAGAGAAAAAGACAAGTGGCATCATCCTCAAACACTTCCTATGTTGCAGGTGGAAACTTCCCTACATCTGGGGTCATGATCCCCCAAGAAAGTGGGATCAGAGCAGGTGGCTCAATTAATGACAACTAACCCAAAAAAGACTGAGGCAATCTTTTAAAAGTACCCAATGTAGAGAGCTGAGGCTGCTCAGATATTTTCCAGGAGAAGAATCATTAAGGAGGAATGCACTTCAAGGAATTCATTGGGGAAAAAGGGAAAACTGTAAGGAAGGTGCTTTGAGAGATAATCTGCAGTAACTTGATCTGATACAGCTTTCCAGCTGAGAGATTTGACTGAAGAGTTCAGGACTGGTATTGAGTCTCGGGACTAGTACTTGATTATTGCTGCACCTAGTTCCAGCCAGGGAGACCAGAGCAAGCTCGGGGGTCCTGAGGAGTCGCTGTTTGAGCGCTCTCCAAGAGTTGGTAGCGAGGAACGGCATCCCATTGTTGTTGTCGTCCAAGCTCTAAGAATAGGTTCTACTATTTTTTAGTTTTTGCTCTATTATCTGTGTATGATTGAATGATGCATTTGCAGTTTATAGTGTAAAAACTCACAGAATAGAATATCTTAGTTTGTTTAGTAATGAAAATTATGCTTAATGAGAAACAAACCCTACCCGTGTTTTTCCTCATCTGGAGTAATCCAGATTGTACTCTAGCACAGGTGGTGAATTTAAATGAAGATAGTATGATGTAAAATTTAGAATAAGATGTTAGCTTGATTAACAGAATGATTACTTTTACTTGTTATCAGAAGAGATAGTATTCTGTGCATGGAGTAGGATTAGGGTTAGACTTAGACTATGAATGACAGATGTTAGAAGCAGAGAAAGAAGCTATATCTTTTACTGATAATAGTATGTCTGGTAGATGAAACAATTTCTTTTACAGTATTCACCTTCGAAATCTTTATAATCTACTTGAACCAAAAGGAAGAGTGTATATAAAAGTTAAAATATGTAGTGACAGGTTTTATTAAAATGCTATTCATCTCTACAGGTTATTTCTTTCCTGTATAGACTAATTAATTATTGTATTTTACTTTTATAACGTTCAAACTGCGAGCGAGGTTAGACCAACTTAGAATTATTTCTAAAAGCTGAAACTAATAGGTGTAATATTTTTAATTATGTTGTAATATAAATAACTATTTCTTTTTATCTAACTGAACTTAAATAAGTTATACAGTTATTTACTCGTTTCTTTAAAAATTTAAATCAAACACTACAATACAGTTCATAGGAAAAATTATAGATAGTTGTCATTTCCTTTTATACTAGTATTATAATATAAGTAGGATGATATAGAATACAAAAGGTATTTCTATAAATTATTTAGTGTAGAAAGTTAGAGAATACAACAATAAGAAAATTACTAATTCGTTATATATCTATAAATAGACAAAGAAATAAGAATATATATATAATTGTAGAAACAACATTAATTGCAGATAGAATAACATTTTATCTCATTATAATAAAAATTAAGTAATACACATTTTACACTTAGAAGATGGAACTATGAGTTACACAAATAACAACTGCAAGAATATTAATTTACATATATTCTGAAAGTTCACAAATACAAATGATATTTATAATCCTTTTTAGAACGGAATAGTTTAAGGTAAGAGCATATAAAAACATTATGCAATTACCCTCATTAGTTTACAGATTATAAATTAAATATATTAACTTGCAGAAAACCCTAGTAACAGAGTATAAACCGACTCGATTAGCCGAGCTCAGCCATCCACAATAACATGTAAGTAATGACCAAACAAATTTAAAGTAATTACTTGTAAACCAATGATAATTTTAAAGACACAGTAAATACTTTTATATCGCCAAGTTAGGGTAAAACCCTAATATATATACCAAAAAATTACAGTAGAGGTAAAACCAAAGAGTTAAGCTCTTTTAATGCCTCTTGGCTTCAACAAAAAAAATTCACAAAGTGAGGCTTAACAACCTTTCTTCCATTTACTCATATAATCACAGTAATAAAATAAAAACTAAAATTTACAGTCACGGCCTGAGCCGGGGAATCCCGCATAAATCAAGGGTCTCAACATCCACTAAAAACAACAAACCAAGTAACCAGGTAAACCAAAACCACAAGGGTTTTTACAGGCCATGGCGACCAACCGGCATATGCCCCATAAGGGACCGGACAAGGAAGAACAACCATGGGTATCCAAGGCTTACCCATGCAAGCTATTGCCACAGCCCTGCACCAGCTACGCAGAGAGAGACACAGGTTCGCACCTGTGAATCATTATTTATATTGTTGTTAATATCTTGCATTGAAATCAAATTATTAAATAATAAACAATTGTGCAAAGAAAAATCAAAACTGTAAATGGTGTTCTTACCTCAAAGCTTCACTGAAATGTAACCACCCACGAGAAGAAGCGCTACCACCAACACGAGGAGGAGTAAGCTTTTCATGAGCTACAAGGAAGAAGGTATTACTACACAGCATCGACTAACGACAGCAGAGAATTGCAGTCACCGACTCGGCAAATTATAAACCCTTGAGCCGTAATGGTTCTCAAACCAAAACAAAAAAAACACAGTTCACGGCGAAACCCTAAAACCTTACAAAACTCAAGAGAAGAAGTCACGACATTCACAACTGGGCTGTGGGAGAAAATTACATTGCAGTCTAGAGATTTTGGAAGGAGAAAGCAACAAAAGACAAACCCCGGAGGAACGAATAACCCAGCCCAAGCAGCGACAACTTGGTTTACATTTCTCTCTTTTCAATGTGCAGGACGAGCCCACAACTAGAAGAAAACAAGGAAGCAAACTGGGATTTTACTGAAGACGACTTGTAGAGCGATAATGCGGTCAAGCAACTCAGTAGCAGAGCGGCCAAGGCCAAAAACAACGAAGGGAATGACCATTTTAGGGTTCGGGAGAGAGCCTTTTATTCACGTAGCACTTGGCTGTAGTGATGCCACGTCCATCATTTTAGATTTTTGCATGCAGTGGGTATTTTCAATAGTCTCGACGAGAAATCACAAGAGGACTAACATGCTAATCATCTTTTCCTGTATCGAAGGTTTTACCATAATCTTTAGCCTGAAGTAAACCTATTCATACGTCGCATGGAGACAAAGGAATCATTAATATTCAAACTATACCATCGATTACAAAAACATAAATCAATATTTAACCTTATTTTCATCATGGGCGTAGTCGATACCACGACCCATTACATTTATAACATGTTATTTCTTCACTCAACGATTAATCTATCCAAGAGTATGCCCTCATAATATCATAAGATAAATCTAGAATTAAGATATGGAAAATACTATTCTAGTAAACATTTATTTGTGTAAACAAACGAATATAACCTAGCAAGAGTATAAAGTTTATGACCTAGCACATTATACAAGCAAGGGATGTACGAAATAAAAGATTATAAGACTTTAAGGTTAAACCATAAACTTTTCATGGGGACGGTCTATTCCATGACCCTTTGGTTATTTCAAACATGGCTTTATTTATTAGAACAACTATAACTTTATCCAAGTTATGTTAGTTGATGTTATAAAAGAAATTCATAAATTAAATTTGGGATAAATATCCTTCTTACAAATGATTAACCTCTTTTGCCTTGATTGTTTAATTATAAGACTAGTAAAGTTTGTATTTGAGCATAGTAAGTATTGAAAGTTAAGAGGCTTGGCATTGAAATTTTAATGATGTATTTGTCATAAATAGATAATATCTTTCCAAGCAAAATATGTGCAGAGAAATTTAAATAATCAAATATAATCCCTTTCAAAAGCAGCAAGTAATAAAGTTGTAATCCCTTTAACTTCAAAGATTTGGAAGTGGGTTTAGTGGTACATAAACTTTGTATCAAGATACATTATGTTCTTATCACAAGAAGTAACCAAATCCATCATGACGTAAATGGTATTTGGGCACAATGTAATTTAGACCCTTGACATAATAACTCTGTCATTCTTAATCTGCTTGCAAAGAAAGATTTAAGACATTTTTACACATGACGACTCTGGTAGACATCGAAGAGTTTAGTATGCAATAAGAATTATAAATTACATCTACTAGAAAGAAAGCAGCTATCGCCATTTCTGATAGGACTAAATCTCATTTCCATAACGTCTTAAAAGGGAGTGACGATTTAATGGTTTTATCTCATAAAGCACTTGAAATTGAATAGCATTTATATTCTTTTACTGAGCTAGTAATTTTGCGACGAACATATATCTGAATGCTTTAAGATTATTGACATGCATCACCCGAACTTCTTACCTGTAAGTCTCTAAGAGCAGGTAAACTTTCCGCGTTAGCTCAAAGCTAAGTAAGCCCCAGATCACCAAGACAGTTCCACCTTGTGGTCACAAAGAAAAACAAGTTATTAAACTGAAAAAGAATTATTCTATAAGATAAACATAATCAAGTAGATAATTCAGTTTATAAAATCATTAACATATAACTAATTAAGACAATTAGTTGACTGCATTAATGAAAATTTAGGTGTATTTTCAAAATTTTAAATTTTTTGAAAATTTTGGGGTTTTGACAATGCTGGACCGAATTTCCCCTCCTTATGGAACGTACAATATCTCCTTGGACCATAGTAGTCCTAATTCATCTACCTTGTACTATTTTTGTTGTTGAAACAATCTGTCCTCTTAGACTTTCTTGAGGATTTCTACATAGAAAGGGTTAACTCTGTTGGCCGTTCTAATTATCTTGTGCAAATATGCATCAGTTTGACTTAAAGTCACCTTATATATCATATGAGTTATTCAACTCAAAGCATCAACAACCTTGTTCGTTTTTCCCTTAATATGATTTAGCTCAAAATGGTACTCGCTAAGGAAAGCCAACCACCTGACTTGCCTTGCATTCGATTCCGGTTGTTCGAATAAATACTTCAAACTCATATTGTTTATCTTCAGAGGGAATTTCCTTCCCATGAGGTAGTGCCTCCACATATTCAAGGCATGGATGATGGCTGCTAACTCAAGATCGTGTGTAGGGTATTTTTGCTCATGCTCTTTTAACTTGCATGATTCATAACAGATCGCATGATCATTCTCCAAGAGGACTCCTCCAAGTCCTTCCTTGCTTGCATCCGTGCAAAAAATGAAATCTCCATCAGGATCCGCATTTCATAGTATCGATGCGGTCATTAAAAGCTTCTTAAGCTTTTGAAAACTTTACTCGCACTTGGTCATCCATAAGAAATTATTTGCTTTATTTTGAAAAGCAGTCATGGGACATTAGAGAGAATTTGAGGTAAAAAATGGGCCTCCTAAGAGATGTACTACAAAAATATAAGATATATTAAAATATTATGAGTTAGGGGTTTTATGGGG
>LPNX010677634.1:878204-897776 GCA_001517045.1 Pseudotsuga menziesii
AGAGAGTAATTGGTTTATTTTTATAGTACATTTTGGTCCTTTTGAGGCCCATTTTTGACCTCAAATTCTCTCTAATGCAAGCTATTTTCGAGAAGTTATCAATGAACTTTCGATAATATCCGGCTAATCCAAAAAATGACCTAATGTCAGTGAAACTGGTAGGGGTAGGCCAGTATTATACGGCTCTAATATTTTCTAGGTCCACTGCTATCCCTGTCTTGGAGATAATGTGACCCAATTACTGTATTTGTGGTTTGTAAAAATCACATTTACTAAACCTAGTGTAAACATGGTCTTCTCGTAACACTCATAGTACTATGTGAAGGTGTTCTTCATGTTCCTCTTTACTCTTAGAGTAAACAAGAATGTCATCTATAAGGACCAAAATAAATTTATCCAGATACTTACTAAATAGGCTGTTCATCATACACATGAAGTTTGCAGGTGCATTGGTCAACCATAACAACATTACTACAAACTCATAGTGTCCGTACCTTGTACGCAAGGTGGTTTTGTGAATATCCTCATCACGAAACCATACCTAATGGTATCCGTATCGTAGGTCAATATTTGAAAATATTTTGGCTCCTTCTACCTGATTGAACAAGTCATCGATTCTAGGGAGTGGGTATTGGTTCTTGATAGTCATTTTGTTAAGCTAGTGGTAGTCAATGCACATCCGCATCGTACCATCATTTTTATTTAAAAATAGTATCGGTGCTCCTCAAGGGGACAAACTTGGTTGGATATACCCTTTTTCTATCAACCCTTGCAACTATAGCTTAAGTTCCACCAATTTCGGTGCACTCATGCGGTAAGGGTATTTGGAAGCCAAAACTGACCTTGGTGTCTGTTATATGGAAAAGTCTAGGTCTTGTTTCAGAGGTAATCCTGGGCTTTCCTTAGAAAACATGCCCTTGAATTCTACAAGAACGAGAAATTCCTCTATGTGTTGTTCTCTCTTAGACTCTATGTCTAGGATGTTTACTGCAAACAACTTGTATCCTTTCCTAATGCATTTCTTTGCTTGTAAAGAAGATATTTTCCTTACATAAACTTTCTTTGGAATGCCCTGAATGTTCACTTGATTCCCTTGGTTATCTATACACAAGATTGACTTGTGTAAGAAATCAAGTATGACATGGTGCTGTTCCAACCAGTCCATGCCAATAGGTATATCATACGATCCTAAGGGTAGGATGTTCAGGTTTACTTTCATTGGAAAACCATTTAGGTTTACCTCGCAATATTTAACTATCTCTAAAACCTTTCGTTTCGTACCTGTGGCTAACTGAACCAACCAAGGTTTATCATGTTTTATTTTTCCTAGTTTACATACATCAACAATTTTAGGCGATACGTAGCTCCGGCAAGCACCGGGGACAATCAATATTGAAATAGAAGTGTTCAAGATCTTACCTTCAATCTCAACCATGGTAGCTCGATGGTCTGCTTGTCGGCCATCCAAGGTTGCACGAATCCGCGGTGTTCCATCTATGTCCTTGATTGTTGGTTCTTATTGTAAGTTGTGCAAAATCCCATTGGTATTGTTCATACAATCACGTGCATAATGAGGCCTGCTGCACTTCCAACATTTGATCTGTATTAGGGTAGTATTGGCCCCCTAGCTGCTACTGGCTTGTTAGCATTTGGAGCTGGTACATATGGTTTTGTACCTGATTTGTTGAAGTTATTATTCAATGGAAAAAAATGTTTTCTTTCCTGTACGGGGGTGGGTTAATTCCTGGTTTGCAGTTATCAAAGAAGTTATTAGACCTGTCTCTATTTCTGTTCATGTTCTCTTGCCTTAGCTGTCCATGCTCATAGCAGAGCCTAGCTTTGTGCAATGTGGTGTCCAAGGTTTTAGGCATTTCGAACTCAATCCTTTCCTGAAAGTTGGGAGGAAGACATCCTAAAATTTGCTGGATTTTTACCTTTTTTTCCTTGATGTATGGTACATAATGTAACAGATCTACAAATATGTTAATAAAAGCATCCATAGTCATGGATCCCATACGTAGCTCATGAAACTATTTCACTTTTCTATCGAAGAACCTTTCCGACATATATTTTTCTTGAAAGATTTTGCAGAAGTTACTCCAACGTATTTACCTCAACTCATATTTCTTGGTATGTTTCAGATCTCTCCACCATCTCGCCGCATTTCCATTTAAGTTATAGACGGAAAGCCAAGCATTCATATCCCTTGAGTAGTTATGAACTTGTAAATATTTTCTCATACCCAACAACCATTCTTTAGATTTCTCCCCTGTGTTTACTTCACCTTCATATGTCGAGGCTCTTATTTTTCTAAAATCCCGCTGAAGGTTGTCATCACTTTTTTTTTTTTCTGCATGGAGAAAGAGAGTCATCACTAGAAGGAGTGTGATGATCTCCTTCCAGAGCTTCAGGGGTATGTTCCTCTTTTTATTCTTCTCTTGGGCTGCTGGAATGTTCATGGTAAGGTTCCCTTTTGGACTTGTTTGTGGAATGAGTGGCTTTCCCTTGCAGGATTCCTCCAATCGTATTTCTCAGTAATGCTTCATTAATGGCTTGCTATTCCTTTCTCTCATTCAGACTATATTCTTTGAAACTTTGCAATTCTGCTTGAAGACTGTGTATGGTCTTCAAAATATCAAAATTCAGTTCCACCACCAGTTTTGCTTCCTAGGTGGGGTGGTTCATCTTTCCTTGCCGACTGTCATCTTCTTCAGTGTTCATGATATGAACTATTCTGTAAAAGTTCCTGTAATTGCAAAATTTTTAATAACAGGAAAATTTCTGTTAGTTAACAATATTTAAAAACATAGTTTATTTTCTTTGCAATGAATATTTGGTATTCCCATTGGTCTCTTAGTGTTGAAACTGGGCTCTGATACCACTTGTAATGTCCCAAAAATTTGATTTTTTTTATTAGGCTAGTTAAAACTACCTATTATGGACATTATTGAACTTGTGGAATGTGTCGTACTCTATTTGTATCGCTGGCTTGTCGTAAGCTATTCTTACGTCCTAATTCCTTACTTTCAGTTATGACTATTACTATGTTTACTGTGTTTACTTATGATGTCGTAATGTTGATTACTAGGCTATTTTTATGGTTACGCATTGCTGTGTATGTTAGATACTTTGATTATGTACTTCATTGTTATTTTACATGTGCTAACCATTGTATATATGTTTTTAGCTTAGCTTTGTTCTTGGAACCAAAGTGGGTGGAGTGGCGGGACTAGTTCTCCCATGTCACTACCTGAGAGGTAACAATATATACTTGACACAGCTGGCTTACTTAGTTCTGTTTGAACTAATGCATTCATATATCGTTACTTGCAGGTATACTTATCAACGGAAAACTTGTTACAAAATTTTGAATGTTTGATCACTAGTACTCATACTTGCAGTTGGTGACACCTACTAGTTGTTATTATTGTTCTTTAGAGACTGGGATTAGTGACAAGGTCACTAACACATTTATTTATTTATATGACATAGACTTGTTATCTAAGTGACACTTATTATTCATGGTATAATTATTACCAAATGTTCATATCCTAACATATTTCATTTATATGTTTATTTTACTAAAGAAAATAACATATAGTTTTATTATATGCTTAACAGGTTTATAACTCTTTTATTAGGAACAAATCTTGGCTAAAAAAAATTATCCCATGGCATATTTTATATGCCATGGCTTTAGGGATTAAGGCTAGCTAAGAATATAACGCCCAAGGTTCTAAGGCTTATAGCCTATGGTATTCGCAGCATGCAAGGGTTTAAAAAAATACTTATTATTTAACGTTGGGGTGGCAGAGTTATGACAAGGTTCATGCATTATATGACTATGGGGTCGTTGCACATTAATGGTGGCCAAGGAGGTGCATTCAATGCATCTTGGGAGGAGTGGTGGGAAATCTTAGGGCTTGGCCCTAGCCTTGGTTTGGGATTTCACTCCATTCGTAGTCTGCTCTCAGCTCTGGTTTGGGTGATGGAGGATGACTTCGTTGGTGCTAGTAGGAAGATAAGACATGGTTGATTTTGCACCGTAGTTGCTTTAAGTTTCTCATTGTCTCAAATATTACTTCTCATGATACTATCATTTGGTTACAGGGTAGAGATTAAAGGATTGGGTCCTAGTTCGTGGGAAAGGCCATGGCCATGCCATATATCAATGGTAAGCCCACTGTACAAGTCATTACTTGTTTCCTATTATGGTATTATGGCTGTGACTGGTTTGGCATTCATTGTGGGTTTGAGTGCTTGGTGTCTGGTTTTGTTATGGATGCGTTTGGGTTTTGGGGTTTCGACTGTATCTTGACAGAGCTCTGCGTATTTGGATTATGCCACAGGATTTTGGTGGTTTCACTAGATGGGGTTTTTAATTCTCCTTCAGCCTATATTGTTTAGATATACAGAGTGTAATGTATGGCTCTCTATGTAATGAAGAGGCCTGGAAATTCTATGGCAGGCTCTGTGCGTTTGCTAGTTAATGTTTTGGTTACGGTTTTGGTCATGGGCAGCACTATTTATCGCGATGGAGCAATGCCATAAGCGATGACTGTGTAATTACTTTTATGGATTATGTTAAGTGTAAATTGTTAGCACCATTGCTTGCAATGGTGAAATGAATAATGGTAGAAATGGTGTTTAAGTTTATGCTGTGTTGAAAATCAATATTTAAAGACTGCATTTGATTTCATGGTTATTATTTTTGGACTGTGTATATTTAGAAAATTTTGTAAGCGAGGGATTTATAGACGAGTTATGTGACAAAATTATGGATTTGGGGCCTTGCCATAAATGGCATTGGCGCTCACCATTTGTGGCTGCGATAGTGAAATAGATTTAATTTGTTTTTATAACGTGTAAATGGAAAAGTATTACAGACTGTGGCTGTAACCCTGCATTGGCAATGTTATATGTAGGTTGTTTCGTTGACAGAGTTCTTAACATTTGAAAGGTTAATTAATTAGTTGACTATGTAGTTAATTATGGGGTCATGGCATGGATTACAGTGTATGAAATTGTACAGGGTCTCACGAACTCTATAATAAGATTTAAAGTTTATTTACATATTGCATGTAAATATTATAGCGTGGCTTGTAGGAAGTAAGGAGACCCTACAGGATTCGATCATGGGTCGTTTGTCTGAGATGATTGTTTATTAAATGTATGGGTTGCGATTTGGAGCTTAATTTTCCACATGATTTGATCTTGCAATCTCTTGTATAATTATGTGGTTTTATTTGATTACCCTGTATGTAATTATATTGTGGTTTTTAAGGCATGCGATTTGGTTTTAATACCCACAGGGGTAAAAAATGCGACCTTTGTGTATCTATGTGATTGTTAAGTTATTGTTGTAATGATTTATGGTTGTGCTTTTAATTGGTAGTTGTGGTTAATATTATGCTGGACCTTTTATTTTATTATGTCACACGATTACTGTTATGAGGATTTTAACACTTAGATGGTTTGATTTGTTGTTTATTCCGTGGAATTATATTGTTGATAATAATATTCTTGTTTATACTTGGTAGATATAGATAGTATAGAGGTTATAAATCGGGGACCATTTATATGGTCTCGATCCTTGGAATGTTATAAGTTTTATGATGATATTTGTTTTAATGGGAATGATTTGGTTATTTAACATAAGATTAATTATACAAACCTTGAAAGGTCTTCGCTGATTCTTATCTTAAAGCTAGTATGTGATGTTTATAATTTATTCTTAGATGCATTTATAGTGTTGATAGATTAGAATCATATTTCTATTTCATTCCTGTTATAATATATACATATATTATATATTTACTAGGTTCTATTTAAAAGATTTACTTTTGTTGTATAATTATTCTAGATTTGAAACCTAAGTCTGATCTAGTCTTTCTAAATATAACATGCCTCTCCTGACAATATGAAATTTGTCAGTAGAGTATATAGGCCAATGAACAACTAGGTAATTAATCCGAAAATAGTACCTAGTTTGTAGGAAAACACATTTTAAGCAGAAAAGATAAGACATAAGTAAAACTTAAAATTGCAAAACCCTTGATAAATATTTAACAAGAATTAAATTACAGGGGTAAGCTAAAGGAACAAAACCTTGGATAAATGTAGCATAGGAAGTAAATTATAGCCTAGGGTTTACAATTTAGAATGTAAACCCTTAAAATAATTTTTACATGGAAAACAAAAACATCTAGGTTTAGAACATATAAAATAAGCTATGGAATAATCTAGCCATCACTTAAATCTAGGAAAATAAATAGGTAGTCCAAAACCTTATACCTAAAAAACTGAAGCTTCTTTAATGGATGAAACCTGGACACGGGCCAGTATTAACAATTCACAGGAAAATTTGACCTTTGTATTAGATGACTGAATCACTTGGGAACTACCATGTTCCACCCAATGATGACCCGGAACCATTCCTGGTTTCAATTCGAATCCCCCCAAGTTGGTTCCAACATGAAAGTATCTTAGAGGTCCTAAGGTGAGGCTGTTCTAGTTTGTATATCAGTTCTGCATTAGTTCTCCTTCTTCCTCTTAGGGAAATGTTCTCCAAGAACTCTCTCTTGAGAAATTAGGTGGCAGAATAATGACTCCAAAAGATTGATCAAAGCCCCAAGCCTCTCCGTGGCTTGGGACTTTATAGACATACTTTTCAGTCAAAGGGGAAGTTAAATCAAGAATTATTGATTTCTTGATTTAACCCTTTTTATTTAATTTGGGTATTTTTTAATACTTTAACTTAGGAAATTTTAACTAGTTTCTATTTAGACTTTTGTAGGTATTATACTATTTATTATCTTTTAGTAATAAATAATAATGGATGGAAGTTTTCTTCTTTCTTACATTATTAATATTAGCACTATATTTATTCTTTATACCTACCATGTATAAAATAAACAATAATATAACATTTGTCTTGGGGTATCACATATTGTGATTCCTAGAATTACAACACTTTCTTCATTAAGGTCATCAGGTAGATGGTTAGGTCTACTAGCTTAGGCATATCTAAACATCGTTGCATGTTGGATTCCCTCGTATAACATGGTAGTTCTTCAGTACTTGATGAGAATACAAAAATTCAAAATTTCATTTAATCACTTATAGATAATTCGGATGAGATCAATATTTTTCTCTCAAGTCGTTTTCGTGCTTGAGAATCATTAATTATTTTTAGTAAATCGTAGTGCTTACCAGATCCCATACTCAACGCTAAAAACAGGGAGTTACAAACTTAGTGAAATTCCAAAGCTCTTCACTTAGGATGTACTTGTAGGATACACCGAGGGATACAATGATTAAGGATACGATGTTCCAGACCTTATGCTCAACATCTACATGGAAGGATTCAGGGATTATGCCCAACACTTCCAACTTTTCTTTTCATGTGTTCCAGGGCTTCACGATCAACACAAATATAAATACTCATGTTCTCTAGAGCTTCTTGCTCAACACAAAATAAATTACTCATGTGCTCCAGAGCTCCTCGCTCAACACAAAACATCTCATCAATCATGTGCTTTAGGGTCCACGCCCAACACAAACAAACATANCTTAATTAAATGAAACTTTACATGATGCATATGGAAATACAATGTCAAGATCAAGCTATGAGTTCGATCAATGTCTCTAAAACCATCGATCGAGCTTTTACACAATTTTTTAAATACCTCTATTGAATGCTTATGTGCATTTAGAGAAAATCTCGATTGAGCTAGCAGCTTAATCGAGCTTTTCAAAACTTTAACTAAAAAAATATTTGAGTGCCCATATTCGTGTGTGCACATGAACATGGACACCCAAAAATTTATTTAATCAAAGTTTTTAAAATATCGTATTGTTCATGGGAACAAGGTCTTCGAATTCAATTAAAATCAAACATAGAATTATATGGTAATAAAATTTAATAAAACATAATTTCAACTAGAAGAATGATACTTGTGGGCAATATTACATACCTTGAAGAAGAAACAAGTAACAACATTACTACTGCCACTTCCTCTAGATTTTATGTGTAGATATTAGTCCTGGAGTAATTGGAGTTATAGATCTGATCAATCACATCTATAGCTTCAATTACTCAACGAACCATATCTACAAATGAATATAAATTACCCTTTTCTATCCAACAAATGAGTGAATTAAATCATAGGTTTGTTTCCTATTTATAGTTAAAGCGATTGGAGATGCTTGATTGAGCTTTTTTTAAACCCTCGATCGAGCATTTTTTAACCCTTGATCGATCTCTTGATCCCTCGATTGAGGTTTTATCAAAATATCTATCGAGGGTTTAAAAAGTCATCAATCGAGCTTTTTATAAACCCTCGATCAAGGTGTTAAGATCTCGATCGAGGGTTTAGGAAAATATCTATCGAGGTATGTTTTTTCTTTTTGCCGAAATTGCCTTTCCAAAAATTGTAACCCACCTCCATGGATGAACCCATTTGGATACCTTCAGGTATGGATCAAGGATGAATACATCCTTAAAACTGCTTTTAGAACTAGATATGGTCATTACGAGTTTGTCGTAATGCCCTTCGGGTTAACAAACACCCTGTCAAATTTTATGTGTTTAATGAATAGCATATTAAACAAATACTTAGATAAATTTGTAGTCATCTTTATCAATAACATATTAATCTACTCTAAAAATAAACAAAATAATGAAGAAAACTAAAAAGTAAATTTACAAGTGTTAAGGGAACAACAGTGTTTGCTAAGTTTAGCAAGTGCGACTTTTTTAAAGAAATAATTCAGTTTCTAGGACACATGGTGTCTAAGGATGGGATATCAGCCGATCCCGATAAGATTGATGCTATCACTGATTGTCCTATTCCAAAGAATGTAACCGATATAAGATCATTCATGGGGATTACTGGCTACTATAGGAAATTCATTGAAGTATTTTCTAGGATAACATACCCTATAAATTCATTACAAAAGAAAGGTAAGAAATTTGATTAGAGAGAAAAATGTACTGATATTTTTAATAAATTAAAACACTTGTTAACCATAGCCCCTATTTTAAAAATTGTTGATCCTTTTAAATATTTTGTGTTATGTGCAGACGCTTGTAAAGAAGGTTTAGGCGGAGTATTACTTCAAGAAAACTATGTCGTAGCCTACCAGTCTAGGAAGTTAAAAGAACACAAGAATAATTATGCTACTCATGACCTAGAACTAGCTGCTGTCATACATGTGCTAAAAATGTGGCAACAGTATCTCATCAAAAGAATATTCTTATTAATGCCTCATAATATAAGTCTAAAATGCTTATTCGATCAACAATATCTTAATGCCAGACAAGCTAGGTGGCTATCATTTCTAAGAGAATATGATTTTGAAATAAAACATATAAGGAAAAGAGAATAATGTTGCATACACTTTGAGCCGTCATGCAAACTTCTTGTATGCAAGCAACAACTATGAATCATATTTAGAAAATAAAATGTTAAGTGCATAAAATTTTGACAAAGAGTATCAAAAGCTTACAGAAAATACCGTAGAAAATGAAAGGAATCAAATAAAAATAGATCTCAGTATGAATGGGAGAAGGTTATTACTACACAAAGGTATATTATACATACAAAATGCAACAAATATTAAATTAACTATTATGGATGAATTACATAAAATACCTTGTTTAGGACATCCTCTATACAAGAAAATGATCACTATGACAAGAAAAGACATATTTTGACCAAATATGAAAAAGGAAGTAGCAGAATATCTAGCACGATGCATTGAATGTCAACAGGTAAAGGCTGAACACCAACATCCATCAGGTTTATTACAGTCATTACCCATTCTGGAATGGAAATGGGAAATTATGAGCATGGATTTCATAATAGGTTTACTTAAGAATGCCAAATAACATGACTCAATCATGGTCGTAGTTGATAAATTAAGTAAAGAAACTCAATTTATTCTGGTAAAATATACTTATAAGGTTGTTAACATTATTGACATATTTATGAAAGAAATTTTTAGGTTGCACGATGCACCTAAAGTAGTAATCTTAGATAGGGATGCAAAATTTATAGGAAATTTTTGGAAAGCTTTATTTAAAGGATTAGGCACACCACTAAATTTTAGCACCACATATCATCCGCATACCGACGAACAAAATGTAAGATTAAATCAAATTTTAGAAGACATGATTAGAATGTACATAATGGATAAACTAGGTAAGTGGGAAGATTACTTACATTTGGTAGAATTTATGTATAAAAATCACTTCAAGTTTCAGTTGGAATGAGTCCATCTAGAATTTTGTATGGATGAAAGTGTAAAACTCCAATTTATTTGAGTAGTCCTGTCGATAGAGTAATTTCAGGACCTAAATTATTGAAAGATTTGGAACTAATAGTGAAACATGTACACCAAAATTTGAAGGTTTCCCAAGACAAGCAAAAGAGTTATGCAGACTTGAAAAGAACTCTTCGAGACTTCAAGGTATGGGAACATGTGTATATAAAGGTAAAAGCGAATAAATCTCCCTAATATTGGGAAAATACTCAAAATTGGAACCTATGTATTGCGGACCATTTGAAATATTGGAAAAAATTGGGTCGGTGGCAATATACTAGCTAGAATTACCTCCTATAATAAAAGTACATATTGTTTTTCATGTTTCAATTTTAAATAAATAACTCATCATGATACTCATGTGATTGAATCGAAAGTTATATAGGTGGAACCCGAAGGAGAGTTTCCAGTGGAACCGAAATGTCTTCTTGACATGGGAGAACTTTTAATCTGGAACCATACCATCGAACAAATCAAAGTGCAATGGAAGCACCTTAGTCAAGAGGAATCCACTTGTGAACTGGAAAGTAATATGCAGGAGGCATATCCATCTCTATTTCAAGAAGAAATAATAGAGGAATGAGACAAAGAATTAATAACACCGAGGACGGTGTTATCCTTTAAGGGGAGGTGTATGTAATACACTAACCAGAATTGTTCATTATTTATTTTTTTATATTTTGACAATAAAGTCAGAATAAATGTAAATAGATTATTATTATTATTGAATGAATAAAATACTTAAAGAAAACATAATTGAAGTAGCTGTTAAAATAGTGTTTACTGACCCACAAGGGTAAATGACAAATGGCAAAAGCTACTGAGTGAGAAATCAAGTGATGCAGAATGCATCTTCCCCAAAATCAGGTCAAAACTCCTTGTGTAGTGATAAAGAGAAGGAGGCTCATAAATGACCAAGTCCTAGGAAAAATACTATAAAATAGTATGCCCATCAAGAAAGCGGGGGGTTGGCGATGGATGGGGAATTAATCTGTTGATGCAAAGAGATTGCACATTGATCGTTTTTTTCCTTGTGGTTCAACAAACATGCTCGGGGGTTCTCGAGCAAGTAATACTTGGATGCTCTAGGAGTTTGTTGGGAGGAACGTCAACTTCAATTTTGTTTTCCCGAGAGTGGTGTCAGGTTCCCTACTATTTTTCTTAACTTTTTATTACGGATAATTATAGTATGAATGTAGTTTTAAATTTTCAAATGTGTTTTGAAATGAATTGATATTATGTGTCTAACCCTAATCTCCTTATGATTTTAGAATAAGCTGTTATTTTACAAAATGTAGGGACATCATAGATCTCTTCCATATTTGTAAATGCATTTTAAATTTACAATTTTACCATGCATCTATTCCTAATATTTTTATGTATTTTCAATAATATATTCATAGTATAAATTGTTAGCTATTTAAATTAATCATGTATGGAATGTAGAAGAATCACAACCTTACTTATATTCTAAGTACATCTAGATAAATTTACCTTTGTTTATAAATGTATGTAAATCAAATTAATCAAAAAAATCTATGTAAGTATAAACTAAATCGCATACCTATAGAATCTGAAGGATTCTACCCAAAATTTATTTGTGTTTAAAAGTCAATATATAAATATTTAAAAACCTAGTCTATGTTTGGGATTCCATACCGAGATTAGAGCAAATCTAAAATTTAGTAATAAATAAAAGATCTAAATGAATGTATTGCAAACTACCAATCAAGTACTCATCTAACCAGAGAAAAACCCAAATCGTAGAACTAAGCCCCACAGTCAATTTATTATTGATAACCTAAACAAACAGTAAATCGACAAATCTCAAATGTAAGTTAAATAATATAATTAAATACATTCTTTGTCATTTTTGGGTATTCATAGTCATTTGGGACCGATCCTAAGGATTGTAACAAACCAAAATAAAATTGAATGACATGATCATAGTCGATTCAACAATGTAATCATTTACAAAATAATCCACAAATTCCCAACTTACAGATCTGCAATGTAAAATAAAAATTAATCAAATCTAGTTATAAACGTAGGTTAAGTTATTTACCAAATAATTAAGCAAACAACAAAGAGTTACCCATTGACAATTCATACATAAAGGATTTAATTAACATAATTAATTATGAATGTACAGTATCTGTTCTTAGGAATCCATACCCAAAGATAGATCGATCCGATAAAGTGTTACTTCAACAACATAATCACAATATCTGAGTAGGAGTAACAATCCTTTTATTGAGATATAAACTTCCAATTGATAATCACAACCAAAAATCAAAATTATAGATCAGATCTTGTTAAATACTTCCAATTGTTAATAAAATTGTGGCCATAAGCAAATCCATGGTATTCACAAATTGAAAACTAAAAAATGCAATGTACATTCTCCATCCAAACACTATTGCAAATAAAACCCATTTGAGTGTGTGAGGTTGTGAATCTTGTACTGTAAACTAATACCTCCATGTACAGACCCATAAAGGTTTAAACCAAAACTTATCTTCAGTTTTCTTAAACATCTGTAATCTTTAACTTCCTTTGGGACCGCGAGTCAAAGCCACTGGGAAACCATCTTAACCCTAAACCTCAAGAGTATTACCTTATGACTATTGAGCGACTGAGATGTACAGTCCACAAGACAAGCTGTGCTGGTAATTACATGCACAAAACTAGGTGGTGTTAGTATAATGCTAATGACCAAGTTTAAAATATGCATTCTCCCTATTTAACAGAGTTGAGAAAATTCCTCACCTTTGGCAGAGAAGAAGGAGGCTTGAGAGGAGGTGACCTTGTCACTGCTCTCACTAGGATTAGAGACTTTCATTCCATATTTTACCTATTGTTAAAACCATGCCTTGGATATGATAACCAATGTAAAGAAAAATGAAAACATTTGTTTTGTAAATCATTACCTTTCTAAGCGAATTATGGGACATGAGGATGAAGCTAGGATCATCCAAAGCTTCATTGGAAACCTAAATTCGTCTGCACATAGGAAACCCCTGTTATATAAATGAATGAATTTTTTGTATAAAACTTGCAGACATAAGGAGAAATTCACCTTTGATGGACACATAGTGGGCCAAGGGTCGGTTCCTCCTGAATCTCTTCTTTCTTCCTCTTCCCGCACAAAAAAAAAAGCGTTAAGTCAACTATGTGCATAAACAATTAGATCTTTAATAATCGAATTTCATAGAAGGTTAAAGGAATAAATTTCTTATTTACTTGTTTAAAAACTTTGCAAGCTTAAAATCCTGTGCAAAGACACTAAGAAGGCGACTGGATTCCCTTTATAATCTCATGAAGAACCAAGAAGGAAGAGGCTATAATGGCGTCCACATTTCCATTAATCAAACTAATAAAAACCTCTAAGAAGAATCAGATATAGACTACAGAAAAAATTTCATTTACAGACCATGAAGAGCAACGTGCAAGACTGGTGCAATGCAACCATGGAGAGGTTGAGTTCTCTCATAGGAAAAAAAAAAAAAACCAAATGAATGCAGCTAGACCCTCACGAGAGAATATAGATGCATTAAACCCTATGCAAAAACCTTGTACCAGATCATGAAAAGTGGAGGGTCGAGATCCTTAACGGGCCATAATGCATACGATCAAGACATGTCATTGAATGTGCCTAGTTGCGCTATCAAGTGGAATCTAGGGCCAAAAGTTAAACAATATGGTTAAAATCCTTAAATTTAACCATAATTTGAACTGGTATCTAGAGTGATCTTAAGGTCAAAGTTATACATTATGATTAAACTCCTTAAATTTCATGAAGAAAAAATGTCAATTGGAAATTACTTACATTCAACCTTCCTAGAAGAATGCATGGTGGTATGGATGGTGTGAAGTGTAGGGATTAGTTGTCATAATAAAAAAAAGAGTTTATGCGGTAATAATAAGTGATGTATATGATGAATGGCTCTTAAGTATTAGAAGAGTACACAAATACAGATAAATATATATTAATGCATAGTGACATGTGAATGTGATGCACATTGGAATGTGTAAACTAGTATATGCTTATGAGATTTTAGATGCATAAATGAACAACATAATGCAAGTTTATATGATAGAAAATATGGAATATGAATAAAGTTTATATATAATTATGCTGTACATAATTTGAAATGGATAAAAAATAAAGGAGAAGACTATCTTGGCTAAATTGTTTTTATATGTTAAAACTGATAGCATCAGTTATAGGATTGTGAGCATTAGTCATGACGTATCATAGTTATGTTAAAAAAAGTAAACTAATTTTATGTTCAATTAATGTATTGTGTTATTGAGTACATCCTATGAATAAAGGATAACATCAAGTGGTAGTCATGACGGAAATAGTAAAGACCGTATTCAACTCGAGAAATAACTAAGTATGTCTTTACTATTATAAGAAGAAGGTTAATAGACAAGTAAAGTATTAACTGACGAAAATTTTATGCAAGTATAAGTGATTAGTACATATGTTTGGTTTTGAATAGATAATGAATAAAGAATAAGTAATTGAAATATTTAATGAGTTATGCATAGATAACATAAGTAACGCATGAAAGTTATACATTGAGCCTAGCAAATAATGTGAGTGCATCAATGAAGAAAATTTGTTTTTGATTTCCAATTTAAGTGTTTTGTTGAAGTAGTTATGATATATTGCAAGAACACGCAAGTGTACTATGTAGGTACAATGGCTATTGGAAAACTTTGACAAGATAAAGTGAATGTAATGAAAAGCAATGAATGAGGTAACCCTTATTTCACTAATGATGCTACTAACCATTTCAATAATGAATTGGGATTGAATTATATAAGTTACCACTCTATGAGGAAGAATTTGTGTTGTAGGAAAAGTAAAAGACAAAAATACATTTGAATTTCACATGTAAATGGTTACGTCACGCTTCTTTTAAAAACCAGTTGTTATAACATTGTTGGAAATGTGAATTGGTTATGATTGATTATGCGATTTTGAAACTATGATAGAGATAAATAAAAATTTTGATTGCTTGGAATTGCACTAAAGAATGGTTGATATGTATAGCTCAAAAATGAATGTGTATGACTTATGATGGATTTTGGGATGGGGTAGTACTTTTATGATGCACATACTAATGCATAGTTAGATAAGTGAAGCTATGACAACATTATATCGACAGGATGGTCGATTATTGGAAATGATATTCGATGATAAGAGGGGGTCAAGCATGTTAGTAGGAAGAAGACTTACCTAAAAAGAAATAAAAGAAATATTCATAAAGAAAAAGTTGAACAAAGTAGATATAATGCTTTAAACATTATTGTTCTAATATTAACCAAGGTAATTTGAGTTGGATAAAGATATTATGTCTCGTCTAGAACTGGCCACCTCTAAAGTGAATTACTTTAGCCCATGACCACTTGGTTTGACAGTAATATAAAATATAAGAGCATAAAAAATTTGAACAAGTAAAGAATAAAAAACGTGAAAGAATTATATATATATATATGCAAAATAATTGAAAACAACCTTATAGAAAATGGAGCCAAACTGTAATTCAAATGAACAGTAGACGAGAGAGATCGCAGAGGCAAGTCTTCCCATTGGCATGATATAGGTCGGGCCTAGATTTCCTTACTTAGTGCTCATATACTTCCTAGAGTTTATGGGTAGTGGATATTCAATATCTTAGCCAAGAGTTTATGGGATAATGAAAAATATAGACATTACATGAATCTAGAATGCTTCATAAAGGGATCATATGGCAAGTCTACTTAATAAATGTTAAAATATTTTTCCCTAAGTCGGTGTCCTCTAGTTGCTTAACTCAACTCTATGAAATGTATGCATAAAGTGATGATGAGTTGGAATAACTATGGAAGCATCACTAGTAACTGACGATGAGTCAAGAATATTCCAGAGCATCCAAGTTAATTGATGATGAGACAAAAGGGATATGGAGCATCAATAATAGTTGATGTTGAGTGAAAACTTTGGAACATCATTTTTCAAGCTGAATTTTTCTATGAGGTGCATCCTCTCATGATAAATGTGAACAAGAGATACATATATGTGTTTTTTGAACTATAATGAAGTTTTATGTATTTCACAATTTGTTTGGAAACATGGCATAACAACTTGATATGATTGTTATATTTTGAGAAACATTATAAGAGTATTGATTGACATGTGCAATGACATTAAATTTTAAACTAGTATGCGTTTGCGATTTTATGAAAAGCATGTTACACTTATGAATTATGCTTATGTTATGTTCTATGATGAATCAATAGAGTGGAACATTATTAAAAGTACTTGGGGTAAATGCTACCATACAAAGGTATGGATGTGAAAATTGAAAATAAGAAGGTAATATGCCTAGAAATAACAAGAATGGATAATTTTATCTCAGATTATGATTTGTTTATAATATGAATGATTGACATATATGCAAGTAAATCGGTTAATCATTTTGAGTAAAGTGAACAAAAAAATAATTTCCATGAAAGAAAATATAATATGTTGCAAGAGAAAGTATTATTTGTAGTATTCCTTAATTTGAAGAAGTCATGTTTTACATAATATGTATGCTAAACATTTGGAAAGTTCTAGAATTGCATGTGTAAATCACATGTTAGGAAAGGAAAGAAGGCATGAAAAATAGATGAAGAAGGATATTTGCAAAGATAGTTGCAGTTACCAAGCAAGCTTGAAAGACATGAACACCGAGGATGGTGTTACTTTTAAGGTGGGTAGTATATAACTCCTTGATTACCTCAACTCTACTACAAATGGAAATACAAACACACGGCCATGACGAAAAAGTACTGTAATTTTTATGCATTTCCTAGTTGTAATTTTATTATGTAGAGTTAGGAGATTGAAAGTTTGACTCGACTGAATGAATGAGGCATGAATCCATTAGGGGGAGGTCTGAATGGCCGGGAAGACATGTATTTGGATGACGGGTGTCATCTTAAGTGGAATGTGAACTAGAGTAAATAATTTTTTCCATTGATTACGTAGAATCTTAATTGTCTTCCTAAACTAAAGTCAATGGCTAATTGCCGCACGGTTTTAGTGAACTCTTAAAGTTTAGTTAACAATATAAATTGATGTATTATTAAATGGTTATTAGTAAAATTAAATTGTGTTTCTAGATATGATTAATATCCTAGCTTTGACAAGAGTGTCCTAAGAGAAGATAAGTCATATTGGTAACCTAAACACTATTAAGTATTATTATTATTTTGACATAATAAGACATTAATAATTACAAAAAGTAATTATTAATTGATTAAACTAAATACATTAACTATCAAATTCTTGAAATTTTAATGGAAGTTGATTTCCATATTGAGAAATGATTGATTTATGTGAAAATATTAGCTTTTGTATCCTTTACAAGTATTCTTAGAAAAATAACTATTATGAAAGGAGATTGCCATAGAAATTATCATGAGTGTACATAAATATATAAGAAAGATCATATTAAATAGATAAGTATGATAATATCATAAAGATAAATTCTTAAACATAATACATAATAACTTTATATGTTTCAAATTAAAATGATTGGTTATTATATGAGAATGAACCATAACTAATTTAATATTATTAAATTTAAAAACATTAATGCTTTACAAATATAATTGCACATGAATGAAACCAATATAGATTTTATAATTTAAAAGGTTATTAAAATAATTTAATATTATTAAATTTAAAAACATTAATGCTTTACAAATATAATTGCATATGAATGAAACCAATATAGATTTTATAATTTAAAAGGTTATTAAAAAGAATATGGTTGGGTTTAGTATGTAGAGGCCCCATGTTTTTATTTTCTATTTTGAGAGAGGAGGCCCCATGCAAACCTAAGAGGGAGGAGGGGAGCAGAGAACACATCGAGTAGAAGAGTTTCCATTATTGCGCCGAGAGGCGCTCTACAGCCCAGTATGGGGTAGATCTTGTAACGTTACGTAACGTTGTAACCTTACGTAACGTTACATAATGTTGTGTCGACTATAAAAAAAAAATAGAACATAATGTTATGTCGGCTATGTCGGCTATAAAAAAAAATAGAACATAATGTTATGTCGGCTATAAAAAAAACACAACATGGGGGAGATGTTGTAATGTTTTTACTTAACAAAATAATAAAAAATGTTGGCTTTGCACATGGTTTTAAAACCATAAACCATGTGGTTTTAAAGCCATAAACCATGTGCATGGTTTTAAAACCATGTGCACATGGTTTTTATGCACATGGTTTTAAAACCATGCACATACGTAATAAATGTCGGCCAGAAAAAAAACCTAATATGGGGGAGATGTTGTAATCTTCCTAACTAACAAAACAATAAAAAAGTAAAAATTTAATTATCCGTAAAAAAATATGGGTGAGGAAAAAAACACAATATGGGGGAGATGTTGTAACATTTTTACTTAACAAAATAATAAAAAAAGTTGGCCTTGCACATGGTTTTAAACAAACCATGTGCATGGTTTTAAAACCATGTATGAGGAAATATTGTAATGTTAGTTCATAACAAAATAAAAAATAATAAAAAAATATTATATGTGGGGCATAAATAATATTAAATATTAATAATAAAATATTATATGTGGACCTTAAATAAAAATATGTGTCTTTTGGTTTGAATCAAATCAATGGATACCTACAAAGAGATTTGATCCCTCTCGGGGCTTCATAGAACCTAAGATTTGGATCTACGCTGGTTTAAAACCACATAACCTTGGCAGAATAGGGCGACTCGAAATCAATGGAGAAAGGAAATGGGATACTTGGCATTGATAGTAGAAAAAAAAAGGTGGATGCTGCAAGAATATGGAGCTTAGCGCATTGAGTTCCTATCATCAAATAAAATAGATCAAATGACTAATAAGTTTTTGCATTCTTCTCTCTTTTGTGATTTGATAAGATTATATTCAAGAGAAATGTTTTGGTTTCCTCGGTATTAGTTTGTTTTAAATGCATATAAGGTATATTAGTGTGATTGCAACCCACTCGATATGAAATGAATAGATTTATTTATATATTTTTGTGAGATGAATCATTGCAAGAAAAACGTTCTTGGGTTTTCTGATAAATGTTTAAGATCTGAAAATTTTTCTTGAGATTACAATTACGGGATAATCACTCCCTATCACTTTAGGACTTGAGTCCAAGGATGATGCAATCCTACCACATTCTCGACGACCGAAGTCACCGGATACAA
>LPNX010677634.1:897995-987213 GCA_001517045.1 Pseudotsuga menziesii
ATCCCTCTTCATTCTCAAAGACCGAGGTCTCCAGACCTATTATGGACAGATGTCCCAGGATGATACAATCCCTCTTCATTCTCGAAGACCGAGGTCTCCGGATCACTTTAGGGCAAGTGTCCAGGGATGATACAATCCCACCACGTTCTCGAGGACCGAGGTCACCGGATCTATTATGGATAGATGTCCCGGGATGATACAATCCCTCTTCATTCTCGAGGACTGAGGTCTCCGGATCACTTTAGGGAAAATGCCCAGGGATGATACAATCCCACTGCAACATCACTACTCCCCCTTTCGAGGAAGGCCTTTCTGAACAACACCAAGCTTGTTTTGAAAGTGTTCAAACTCTACTTGAGGCAGAGGCTTCGTTAGTACATCATCATCCAAACCATCATCATCTACATCTTCAGTATCTAAATACTGATCTATCACCATCTGTATCTCCAGTATGCGAATACTAAAAGCATCATCATCTATATCTTCAGTATAGAAATACTGAAAGCACCATCATCTCTATATTTAGTATAGAAATACAGAATCACCATCATCTATATCTACAGTATGTAAATACTGAAATATCATCTATATCTTCAGTATGGGAATACTGAAATCATCATCGTCTATATCTTCAGTATGGGAATACTGAAACATCATCATCTCTATATTCAGTATAGAAATACTAAATCACCATCATCTGCATCTACAGTATCATCATCTTCATCTTATCTTGTATGTAGAAATACTAGATTTCTACGTGTTATGTCAGAACACAGGGTTCTTTGTCATCACAACTGTGGTTATCACATAGAATCATTGATGTGTCCATCTTTAGGTCAAAGAGACATGATATCAGCTTCTGAAGCCATATGGCTTCACAAATTAGTAGATAAATTTGCTATGTATTCTGCTTCAACCGTGCTAAGAGAAACACTGGACTGTTTCTTGCTAAACCATGAACTCATAGCAGACCTCAAACAAAAGCATATCCCTGATGTGCTTTTCCTGTCTGAGATACTTCCAGGCCAATATGCATCTGTGTAGTCATACAATATATACTCATGGCTACCATCATAGTATAGACCAAAGTCTATAGTCCCTTTCAGATATCTCATCACATGTTTTGCAGCTACTAGGTGAACCCGTCTTGGTTGAGCAAGATATTGACTTAAGGTGTTCACAGCAAAACAAATGTCTGGTCTAGTATTTGTTAAGTACATCAATGACTCAATGATCTGTCTATAGTGAGTCACATCCACTAACTCTAATGAGTCATCAGCTAACAGCTTCAAGTTGGAGTCCATGGGTGTGGCCATGACTTTGCATTCCAACATATTGAATCTCTTCAATATCTCTACCACATACTTTCCCTGGTTGAGAAAGATTCCTTCTGAACTTTTCCATACTTCCAGACCTAGGAAAGAATGCATTAACCCAAGGTCTTTCATCTCAAATTCTTTTGCTAGTTTCTTCTTGCTTTCCATGATCTGTTTCTCATTCCCTGTCAAGAATAAGTCATCCACATATAGTAATATAATGACAGGTAAATCTTCTACAACCTTGTAAGGAAGGTTAGGATCGACTTTACTCTTGGCAAAGCCCATGATCATCAGGAAACTATCTATTCTTCCATACCAAGCTCTGGGATCTTGCTTCAGGCCATAAAGGGCCTTCTTCAACTTGCATACTTGATTCCATCTGTCTTCAACTTCAAATCCTCATGACTATTTGATCATACCATTAAGGAAGGCTTGTCTTTACTTTATCATGGAAGAAAATACCATGATAGTTTTGAAGGAAGTGTATCTTGCTTCCTGGAGTAAGTGTCTCTTCAGAATTAATTCCCTCTTTCTGATAGAAACCTCTAGCCACAACTCTTACCTTACTTCTATCAGCAACATATCTTATCTTGCAAATCCATTTGGAAGATACCACATTCTTGCTTTCTGGTTTGAGTACTATATCCCAAACATCATTCTAGTATCATAACATCTTCTATGAGTTTGTCTTCTCAGGTCATCAACATATCCTAGTCTTCTGCATTCAACCTTGAAGGTTGGAACCCACTTTACTCTTGGTAAAGTCTCGATCCATCACAAAGCTATCCATCATGTCGTACCATGTCGAACTCAGATATAATTTTCTATAGTCACTCCCCCTGAAGTGGAGTATCATCTTCCCTCTTCATTCTGTACAGGTGGTTCTATGCTTGATATATACTGGTCAATAGAGTATGTCATGTCATAGTCTATTATTTCTAGGGAGAATCATGAACCTTGCTTTGTACACTTGTTCCATCATATCGTCTACATCATTCCCCATGATCAACTGTTATTCTTTGATCATAGCTTCTTTCATAGCATTCTTTTCTTCATCTTGAGTTATCTCTTGTACCCATGGTGGTCTTCATCCTTCAAGGTGGATCTACCACTCTTTGAAGATCTTTCTTCCGTCATGGTGTCTCTGACCCTGGGAGCTTCAGATTCATGTTTATTGGAGTGAATCTTGAATTGTCATCACTTGTTCTTCGGAACAAGTCTCATCCTTCTTTTCTTGTAGGAGGTTGTACATGACCTTTCCTACAATTCAAATGCACCAGTTGCATGGTTAGAACTATTTCATAAAACATATGCATAACGACAAATTCTTATGCATCATGCAACTGTTTAGTCAATACAACATTCATCCATATCTCACATAAAATTTCTAGATGCCTTCCATCTTCACCATGACATTATTGAGATTGTGCACTAATCCAATATGTCAGCAAAGAGGTTTGATAAGTAGCAATGGAGAGTTGTATAGCACCATGAGCTACTTACCCATCACATGCATATTAGTAGTATACATTCATTAATGCAAAAAATCTATCATGCATAACACATCAACTGAATATAATCAAATGCATAACAAAACAATATCATTAAATGACAATAGAATACTTATCTTTTGTTTGTTTCGTGGGTAGACTCCTTCTTGATCATTCTGCTTCATCATATTCTTCATTCATGAAATCATCATTTCTGATCCAGATGATAAGATGGATAAGAGGTTCTTTAATAATTGAGTTCTTCATATTCCTCATCGCTTGAGGAATCTTCTTTGAGAGCTTGATCTTCAATTGCTTCCATCTTTCTTCTTCTCTTCTTATGAGACGAGCTTCTTCTTCTTCCCAAAGTCTGTTGAAAGTAATTACTTTCTTCTGGCACACATTATTTGCATGAATGAATCCCATGATTCTGGGAGGCCATTCAAGGTGGCTATCACCACTTCTGCATTCTCCACTTCTTCTTCTACCGCTTCAAGTTGTTCTGCATTCTGGATCTTCACATTCTTCAACTGTTTTGTCAAAGCCATCTTCTGATTTAAGTTCTTATCTTCAAATAGCTTGGTTAAGGAATCAAACATCTTTGGTGTCTTTGGGGAGACACTTGTGGTACAAGTTGATTCATGACTAAATCAGCAATGATCTTCTTGGCCTTGACCAAGTTCTTCTTGTGTAAGGCTTCTAGCCTCATCTCCCTTTGGAACTAGAACCTCTATACTCATGTAGGTGTCCAAACCATTTTCTTCAGAGAGATCATATACTTCTAGGCTTGGAATTTGTCAACTTCACCAAGCTTATCATCAAGCTGATGTGATAGATCACTTTGAAATGAGAACCTCAAATGAAAATAGCAAAGGATTAGATCTTACCGATTTGAGGTGTCCGTCTTGGTTCCGAAGCTCGCTGATCTAGGGCTTGTCACAGAAACCCTAATTTTTAAAAATTGGAATCTTTCAGATCTGAATCGATAGACAGATAGATATATTCAAATGGAGCTGTCCAATGTACTCCTTTTCTGAAAACAGTGGAGGGAAGCTCCCGGAACAGGAAGCCCTAGATTTCCAATTTCTTTTGCAGAAATGCCTGTTACTGTTTCTGTGATATCTATGAAATTACTGATCCTCTGTGTCTGAAATTTTGTATTGAGGTAACCTCACCTGTCCCTGATCCAGCACCATAAGTTTAATCAGATTTGGTTTCACCATTTGGGATTTATGATCATTTTCCCAAGGTGACCTGTTACAGGACTATTGAGAACATTGAAGTTGTATGGCATGCCACATGTCACTAGTTCATCTTCTAAGTCTGATATTTAGACCACCAAAATTAAAGTCCATTTCCTTTCTGTAACAGCTTTAGGAATTCCATTTGTACCTCTGTAGCCCAAGATATTGCAATTCTCCCCAGGTGTCCTGTTGAGGGATGAATTCTGGAAGAGGTTTGAACCCTAACTTGGAGAGAACATATCGCGTGAAATACAACGAATCTAAGGATGATTTTGGACACAGTGTTTATCAGGATTTTATCTTCGGTCCCTGTAAGTTTCAGCTCCCGATCCTTCGCCAATAATGGAATATAGCGAATGTACCAAAACGTATCAGTTTTTGGTATTTAGGGTTTTTCTAGCTCGGGGTCAAACTAGGGTTTGACTTTCCCGGAGTTTCACCCAACCAAATTTCTTGATATAGGTCTCTAATATTCGGTTTTGATGAGGAGAACAATCCTATGCTGGTCTCACTCAAAAATTCCTCTTCTGTAGAAAGCCCTAATTTCCACATTGAAAACTGAAAATGCTTGGAATCGAATTCCGCTTCGACAGAAAGATGCGCCCTTCAATGGAGAGTCATCCTAGCATACTTTTGCTGATGGATTGTGGAGAGAGACCCAAAAAGTAAGAATCCCTAGCTTCTGTAGCTGCACAATTTCTTCTTCTCAGGTTAGCTCTGATACCATGTTAAATTTCCATATGCTTAGCTAAGACAGTATTTCATTTCATTTTCATAACAAAAAACATATAAACAGGATAACTGAAAGATAGACAAGCACAACCATACAAAAGGAACACAAAGATTTATCTTGGGAAAACTCTAAAGGGAAAAACCCAACAAAATCTTCCTCAATATAGATGCCCCAAAAAGATAAAAGATAAAACCAGGAAGGAGATCAAAGCCTGATCCTCCTCCTTCTCCAGCTACTTCTCTTCTCCACTAATGCGCTACACAAGTGAGAGTGTGTGTGTAAAATGAGGAACACTACACCTCTATTTATATTCATCCGTTCACTTAAGTTAAATCATTTGACACGTAGGCTCGAGTTACACATGTAGTCTCAAGTAACCACACTGGGGTGCTGATGACCCACCTTTACAATTAGAGGGGACTACCTCATGACTCTTATTAGTTCTTCCGATTAGGAGCATCGGGGTACAATGTAATACAAGTGGTTCTCCCAGTAGGATCATCGGGGACCACAAAAAGTTACATATAGAATATTCTTCGAAGTTACAATATTTCAACAACAGATCTAGAAATCTGTTAAAAAAAGGGTCCATAGTCATGGATCCCATACATATCTAGTGAAACACTTTCACCTTTTTGTTGAAGAACCTTTCTGACATATATTTGTCTTGTAATATTTTCTGAAATTTATCCCAACGTATTTCTCTTATCTCATCTTTCTTGGTTTGTTTCAAATATATCCATGATCTCACTACTTTTCCATTCGAATTATAAATGGCAAGCTGAGCCTTCATCTCACTTGAGTAGTTATGAACTTAGAAATATTTTCTCATACCCAACAACCACTCTTCAGCTTTCTCCCTAGTGTTTACTTCACCTTCATAGGTCAGGCGTCTTATTTTTCTAATCCCCACCTGAAGACTATCGTCGCTTCTTGGTTTCTTTCTACGAGGAGAAAGAGAGTCATCACTGGAAGGATTGTCATGATCTCCTTTCGGTGCTTCAGGGGTACGTTCCTCTTTTTCTTCTTCTCTTGGGCTGCTGGCCTGTTTATGGTAAGGTTCTCTTTTGGATCTATTTGTGGACTGAGTAGGATTTCCCTGTGGTATTCCACCCATCATATTTCTTAGTAATGCTTCATTAATAACATGCTATTCCTTTCTCTCATTCATACTATATTATCTGAAACTTTGCAATTCTGCTTGAAGACTGTGTATGGTCTTCAAAATATCAGAATTCAATTCCACCACCAGTTCTGCTTCCGGGGTGGGGGCGTTCATCTTTCCTTGCCGGCTATTATCATCTTTAGTATTCATCATATGAACTGTTATGTAAAAATTCCTGTAATTGTACAAATTTTTAATAACATGAAAATTTCTGTTAGTAACAAAATTTAATAATTTTTTTTTATTTTCTTTGCAGTGAATGCTTGGCGTGCCCATAGGTCTCTTAGTGTTGAAACTGGGCTTTGATACCACTTGTAATGTCCCCAAAAATTGAAAATAATTTTTTTATTAGGCTAGTAAAAACTACCTATGCTGGACATTATTGATCTTGCAGAACATAACATACACTAAATGTACCACTGTTTGGTCATAAAATGTTCTTACATTCTATCATCTTACTTTCAGTTATGGTTATTACTATGCTTTACTTAAGATGTCATAATGTTGATTACTACATTATTCTTATGGTTATGCATTGATGTGTATGTGTAGTTACTTCATTATATGCTTCGTTAATTTCAGCTTGGGTTTACTTATTATTTACATGGTTCTAACTTATCTTTGTTCTTGGAAACAAAGTGGGCTGAGTGGTGGGACTAGTTCTCCCATGTAACTGTGTGAGAGGTAAAGTTTCTACTTGTCTAGTGGGCTCAATTAGTTTAGTTTGGACCAAGGCATTCTTAACTTGTTTACATGCCGGTGTACTTAATTCTTACACTCGTAGCTAGTGACACCTACAGATTGTTATTATTTCTCTGTACAGACTTGGTTTAGGGACAAGGTAATTGCCACAATTATTACTTTGAAGACCTAGACTGATTATCTAAGTGATGCTTACTATTCATTTTAAATTATTGATCAACTTCTCATATATTAACCTATTTGTATTTCATGTTTATTTTATTAAAAGTATTAACCTATGTTTTATTATTCTTAGCAGGTTTAAACAAACCTTGGTTAAAGACGGAATATTTGACTTTATGAGAAGCAAGTTTACCATGGCATATTTCGTATGCCATGGTTCTAACACGGTTCTAAGCTTATTGCATAGGGAAAAATGATAAGCAAAGGTTTAAGGATTAGAGCCTATGATGCACGATGCATATAACACTTTATACCCTAAATTAGACTTTGGGGTGGCAAATATATATTATGGTTTAAACGTTACACATTGGGATTTTAATGCTCCTGCATAAAATGGGGACAATTGATAATGGGTCGATTCTAAACTATAGAACTGTGGGTTTTGGAAGTTTGAAAATGGTTCACAGGATGGCACGATCAATGCACCTTGGAGTTTGTGGCAGCCCAAGCTTAGGGCCTGGATCACGATGGACTTGGTCATTTTGCTTTGTTTGCTGGTGGTTTGGTCTTAGCTCTCCATAGTGTGTGAAGGCGACTTACAGGGTATCAAAGGTATGGCTTCGTTGGTTTCACAACATTGATGTTTGTTTTGTGGCTCATTCAGCTTTCATAATTCTCATCCTTCATATTGTTTCTCAATTGCAGGTGTAGGGATGTCTAGAAGATGTATGCGTGACTGCGATCCATGGGCTAGAATTACCATTTCTTGTAAGCCTGCTAACAAATAGTTGCTCACCACCTCTTGGATTTAAGACTAGGTTGTAACTTGTTGTAGTTGGAATTTAAGTAATGAGGTTTCGTTGGCTTTCGGGTCTGAGTATGAAAAGACTAGGGTTTTTGTAAATATTATGATGTTTAGCTTTGAAGCGAAAACTGGGTGCCTTGGCAGGCTCTGTGGATAATTTTGGTTACTTGTTTAAATATGTAACATGCCATGGCAACACCATTTCTTGCAATGGTGCAAAGCTGTGAGCAGTTTGACTGTGTAAATTATGTTAATGTAACAAAATATTGGGATTGTAAAATACAAGCTGCATTTATGATTGCAATGGTTATTAAAATGGACTATGTATACAAATTTATGTTGGGTTATTGTGTATTGAACTTGGTTTTTGTGGCCCCTACCTTTGTGGATGGTCTGTGTATATTTACTTCCATTATTTGTTCTTAGCTGTAAGAATGGAAATTAGTGACAATGAATGGATTGGGGCCATGCCTTACATGTTGTTGGTACTATCCATTAGTGCTACAATAGAATAGAGGATTTAGACGTATAGTTGGCATTTATAACGTATAATGTGGAAATGTAATAAGCCATGGGTGTAAACCCTGGATGGCTATCGTTGCTGTATATTTCATATTGACGGGGTTTAGATAGTTAAGGGTTTAATTTGGTTTACTATGTGTTTAATTATGATGGCCATGGCCATGGAACACAACATATTTGATTTGTAAGGTCTCACGACCTCTGTGTTAAAATATTAGTTATAAACACAACCCGCATACAAACTGTGTATAGCGTGGCTTTGTGTAATGATTTTATATTTGGATTACATCCTATGTGTAGATGATCCACCGTGGTTTTATAAAAGAACAAAGACCCTTCAGGATTCGATCCTGAGTCATGCACTGTAATGAGATTTTATTGATGTAATGGTTGCGAAATGGGAAAATTGAGGGTCCACAGGATTTGATCCTGCGACCTCGTTGCACTTACATGGTTCTTATTTTTAATATTGTAACGAGGGCTTGGTTTATTTTAAAAGATTACTGCATATGTATTACTGTCGTGGTTTGTATTATGTCCTGCGATTTGGCTTGGATGCCCACCAGGGCCGATACTATGACCTATGTGTATCTAAGGGTTTTAAATTATTGTAATGCTACTTTTTTTATACGATGGCTATGAGTAATATTTATATGAGACTATTTGATTGGCATACGATTTTTTATTACGAAACTTTGTAATATTATAGGGCTGTGAAAATTGATTTCAAAAAGGAACTAGATCATAGACCAATGAATGGTGTCGATACTTGCTTTGCTTTCTTGATTATGATAATGTTTATTTTAATTGACTTGATTTGGTATTTAGAGTAGATTTGTTTAAGCAGACCTTGAAAGGTCTTCGTTGGTTTTTATCTTAGATTTAATATTGCGATGATAGATTAGATTTATAATTCTATTTTATATCTGTTAGAATATATATATATATATATATAGTATACTGGTTATATACCAATAGTATACTTAATTAGTTTTCTTGTTATTAGAATTAGATGATACTAAATTAAATCTATGTTATAATTGTAGTCTGGTTTTGCTGATAAATGAAATCTATCAGTACAATAATTAGCCCAAAGAACAAATAGGTAATATATCTAAAATAAAACATAGTTTGTAATTAACATAGTTTCCATAGTAAAAATAATACAGGATTGAAACTAGGGTGCAAAACCCTGAATAAAATTTTATAAATGAATTAAAATTGTAGAAGTAAACTAAATGAATAAACCCTGTATCAATATAGCATAAGAAGTAAAATACAACCTAGGTTTATAATTTAAAATGTAAACCCTCGAGGATTTAAACAGAAATAAAACACATAGTGTTAGAACATATAATGTGAACCCTTTCCTAATTCAAACACCTTTTATTCTAGAAAAATAGAATAGGCAGTCTAGGATATCATACCTGTAATATGAAGCTTCTTTAATGGTTGAACTTGCAAACTCAAATAAACAACACTAACAATTCATAGGAAGATCTAACTTGTGTATTAGATGATTGAATGACTTGGGAACTACCATATTCCACCCAACCATGACCTAGAACCGTTCCTGGTTTCAATCCAGATCCCCTCGAGCTGGACTCCAACATGCAAGTAGCTTAGTGCTCCTAAGGTAGAGTTTCCTATCTGGTATACCAGGTCTAGATTAGTTCTTCTTTTTCCTTCGAGGAAAATGTTCTCCAAGAATTCACTTGAGAAAAAAATAGGCAGAATAATGAATCCCAAAAGATAGATCAACACCCTAATCCTTTCCTTGGCTTGAGACTTTATAGACAGACTTTTGAGTCAAAGGGATAGTTATATCAAGAAACCTTGATTTCTTGATTTAACCCTTCTTAATTAATTTGGGTAATTTTTAATATTTTAACTTATGAACTTTCAACTAGTTCCTAATTAGACTTTTGTAGGTATTGAACTATTTATTATCTTTTAATAATAAATAATAATGGATGGATCTTTTCTTTCTTTCATCATTAATATTATTACTATATATTCTTTATACATACCATGTATAAAATACATAATAATATAACATTTGTTAACATTTGTCTTTGGGCATCATATACCATGATCCCTAGACTTAATGACACTTCTTCCTTAAGGTCAGAATAGGTAGATGGTTAGGTCTACTAGGCTAGGAAACTCTAAACATCCTTTCATGTTGGATTCCCTTGTCTAACATGGTAGTTCTTGAGTACTTGATGAGAATATAGAAATTCGAAATTTCATTTCATCACTTATAAATAAGTCTGATGAGATCAATATTTTTCTCGACTCGTTTTCACTCAGAATTTATTAAATTATTTTTAGTAACTCCTAGCGCGTACGAGAGCCCATACTAAATGCTAAAACAAGGAGTTACAAACTTAGTGCAATTCCAGAGCTCTTTGCTCAACACTAATGCTAGGATGTACTTATATGATACACCTAGGGATACAATGGCCAAGGATCTGATTCTCCAAAGCTTATGCTCAACATCAACATGGAAGGCTCCAGGGATTATGCCCAACACTTCCAATTATATTTTCATGTGTACTAGAGCTTCTCGCTCAACGCAAATGTAAGTACTCATGTGCTCTAGAGCTTCTTCCTTAACACAAAACATTAATTACCCATGTGCTCCAGAGCTCCTTTCTCAACACAAAACATCTCATCAATCATCTGCTTCAGGGTCCACACCGAACATAAACAAGCATATATATATCATCAATAATTGGCTTATTCCCAATATATAAAACAAATAATCATGTTCATATGTAGTGGGGTATTCTATCCAATATATAAAAATAAAACATCGAGATAACATCATAATCAATAAGCTCATGCCTATAAGTGTTAGGTCCAAAATTTGGGATATTACATCCCTCCCCGCTTAGAACAACACCGTCCCTAGTGTTCTAGGGACTCGAAATGACATCATGAAACAAGGCTGCGTAAGCCTTTATCATGGTGGCCTCATTCTCCCAAGTAGCCTCATCGGCTTCAAAGTGATTCCATTGTACTTTTAACTGGACTATGGTGTGCTTCCTGAGCTACACCTCTCTTTTATCCAATATATGAATAGGTTCAGGGGAAACTCCCCTTCAGGTTCCACCTGTAATAAGTATCGATCAATTGTATGTTTAGTATCATAAACATATTTCTATAATAAGAATGCATGGAAAACATTATGGACTCTTATGTGCGTGGGTAACACTAACTCATATGCTACTGGCCCTTTCCTGGATAGTATTTCAAACGGTCCTCAAAATCTAGGTACTAACTTACCACACCTACCCAAGATCAACGAGCTTCATTTTTCTTTTACTTTCAAGTAGACATGATATCCTATTTGAAAGTCTTTATCTTTTATTTTCCGATCTGCATAACATTTCTAGCGGTCTTTTGCTTCTTTAAGGTTCACTTGTACCATGGTAACCAGCTGTTCAAATTCCATTATTAAATCAGGCCCTAACATGAGCCGATCCACTAGGATATCCCAAGTAACTGTTGTTCTATACTTCCATCCATAGAGTACCTCAAAGGGACCCATCTTGGTGGAATTCTGATAATCATTTTTATACGTAAACTCTGCAAGATGCAGGTAGTCTTCCCACTTAGTGGGGTTGTTCATGACATACATCCTAAGCATGTCCTCAACGATCTTGGTTACTCTTTATGTCTTCTCGTCTGTTTGCGAGTGATAAGCAGTGCTAAAGTTCAAATGCGTCTCTAATCAAGAGAATAAATATGTCCAAAAGTTTCCTGTAAAATTAACATCTTGATCCGAGATGATTACCTTGGGTATCCCATGCAATCTAAATATCTCCTTCAAGAAGATATCATCAAGGTTCATTGTCTTGTAGGTCGACTTCACAAGAATGGAGTGTGCTTCTTTTGACAACTTGTCAATTACTACAAAAATAGAATCATTATGCTTCTTACTTTTCGGTATATCGGTGATAAAATCCATAATAATGACCTCCCACTTCCATTCCGGAATGGGTAATGACTGCAGCTATGCTGAAGGATGTTTGTGCTCAGCTTTGACTAGCTGGCATTCATGACATTTTTCGATAAACATCACAATGCTGGACTTTAAATTAGGCTAGAAAAAGTGTCTCTTGACGATGGATATAATATTTTGATATCCCGGGTGCCCGATGGAATTTCATGAGGATGATGGACCGAATGTCCCCTCCTTCTAGAACATAAAAAATCTCCTTAGAACATAGTAGTCCTGATTCTTCTACCTTGTACTCTTTTTGTTGTTGAAACACCCTATCCTCTTGGACTTTCTTGACGATTTCTACATAGAAAGGGTCAACTCTATTGGCTGTTCTAATCCTCTCATGCATATATGCATTCTTTTGAATTAAAGTCACCTCATATATCATATGATTTTGTCGTCTCAAAGCATCAGCAACCTTGTTCTATTTGCCCTTAATATGATTTCTTTTGCAAAGCGGTCATGGGGCAAGTGACTCTTGAGAAGTTCTCAATGAAATTTCGATAATATCTGGCTAATCCCAAAAAGGACCTAATGTCAGTGAAACTAGTAGGGGTAGGCCAATGTTTTATGGCTGTAATAATTTCCGGATCCACAACTATCCCTGTCTCAGAGATAATGTGACCTAAATACTGTATTTGTGGTTTGTAAAAATCACATTTACTAAACTTAGTGGAAAGCTGGTGTTCTTGCAACACTCATAGTACTATGCGAAGGTGTTCTTCATGTTCCTCTTTATTCTTGGAATAAATTAGGATGTTGTCTATAAATACCAAAACAAACTTATCCATATATTTAATGAATATGTTGTTCATCATACACATAAAGTTTGTGGGAGCATTGGTCAACCCGAATGACATCACTACAAACTTGTAGTTCCTGTACCTTGTACGAAAGGTGGTTTTCTAAATATCCTCGTCGTGAATCCATACCTGATGGTACCTCGATTGCAGGTTAATCTTTGAAAAGATATTGGCTCCTCCCACTTGATCGAACAAGTCATCGATCCTAGGGAGTGGGTATTGATTGTTGATAGTCATTTTGTTCAACTGACGATAATCGATGCACATTCACATCGTACCATCCTTCTTCTTTATGAACAGTATCGGTGCTCCCTAAGGGGACACACTGGGTTGGATATACCCTTTCTTAATCAACTCCTGCAATTGTACTTTGAGTTCCACCAATTCTAGTGCACTCATGCAGTTAGGGGATTTGGAAGCCGAAACTAATCCTGGTATCAATTTGATGGAAAATTCTAGGTCTCGTTTTGGAGGTAATATTGGGATTTCCTCAAGAAACACATCCTTGAATTATTCAAGAACGAGAAATTCTTCTATGCGTTGTTCTCTTTCAGACTCTAGGTCTCGGATGTTTACTGCAAACAACTTGCATCCCTTCCTAACACATTTCTTTGCTTTTAAGGCAAATATTTTCCTTATGGAAACCTTCTTTGGAATGCCCTGAACCTTCACTTAGTTCCCTTGGCTATCAATACATAAGAGTGACTTGTGTAAGAAATCAAGCATGACATGGTGTTGTTCCTACCAACCCATGTGGATAAGTATATCGTATGATCCTAAGGGTAGGATGTTTAGGTATACCTTTGTAGGAAAACCATTCAGGTTTACTTCACAATATTTAAGTATTTCCAAAAATTTTCATTTCATACCTGCGGCTAACTGTACCAGCCAAGGTTTATCATGCTTTACTTTTCCTAGTTTGCATACATCAACAATTTTAGGCAAAACATAGCTCCGACAAGCACCGGGATCAATAAGTATTGAAATAGAAGTGTTCAAGATATTACCTTGTATCTCAACCATTGTAGCTTCATGATATTCCTATTGACCAATCAATGTTGCATAAATCCGCGGTGTTCCAGCTATGTCTTCTAAAATTGGTTCTTCTTGTAAGTTGTGTAAGACCCCACTAGTCTTGTTCTTGCAATCTCGAGCATAATGAGGCCCGCTCTATTTCTAGCACTTGATCTGTAGCGGAGTAGCATTGGATCCACTTGCTACTATATTTTTACCATTAGGAGATGGTACATATGGATTTGTACTAGATTTGTTGAAGTTCTTGTTTGCTGGAAAGCTGTTATTCTATTTTCTGTATTGCTGTGGGTTAAGCCTAGGTTTGCGGTTATCAAAAATGTTTTTAGACTTGTCTCTATTCCGATTCATGTTCTCTTTCCATAGATTCCCATGCTTATAGTAGGCCCTAGCCTTGTGCAGCGTGGTATCCAAATTTTTTGGCATGTCGAATTCAATCGTTTCCCAAAAACTGGGAGGAAGACATCCTAAAAAATGCTCGATCTTTACCTTTTCATCCTTAATGTATGGTACATAATGTAATAAATATAGAAATATGTTAATAAAAGCGTCCATAGTCATGGATCCCATACGTAGCTCATGAAACTCTTTCACCTTTTTGTCGAAGGACCTTTCTGTCATATTTTTCTCTTGGAATATTTTTGGAAAGTTATCCCAGCGTATTTCTCTTAGCTCATGTTTCTTGGTTTGTTTCAAATCTCTCCACCATCTCACTGATTTTCCATTCAAATTATAAATTGCAAGCTGAGCCTTCATCTCACTTGAGTAGTTATGAACTTCAAAATATTTGCTCATACCCAGCAACCACTCTTTCCTAGTGTTACTTCACATTCATAGGTTGGGGCTCTTATTTTTCTAAATCCCCCCTGAACACTGTCATCACTTCTTGGTTTCTTTCTGTGAGGAGAAAGAGTGTCATCATTGGAAGGACTGTCATGATATCCTTTTAGTGCTTCAAGGGTACATTCCTCTTTTTCTTCTTCTCTTGGGCTTCTGGCCTGTTTATGGTAAGGTTCTCTTTTCGATCTATTTGTGGACCGAGTAGGATTTCCCTGTAGGATTCCTCCCATCATATTTCTAAGTAATGCTTCATTAATAGCTTACTGTTCATTTCTCTCATTTAGAATATCTTCTATGAAACTTTGCAATTCTGCTTGAATACTTTGTATGGTCTTCCAAATATCAGAATTCAATTCCTCCACCAGTTCTGCTTCTGAGGTGGGGGTGTTCATCTTTCCTTGCCAGCTGTTATCATCTTCAGTATTCATAATTTGAACTATTATGTAAAAATTCCTATAATTGCACAAATTTTTAATAACATGAAAATTTTTGTTAGTAACAAAATTTAATAACATACTTTATTTTCTTTGCAGTGAATGCTTGGAATTCCCATAGGTCTCTTAGTGTTGAAACTGGGCTCTGATACCACTTGTAATGTTCCCAAAAATTGAATTTTTATTTATTTATTAGGCTAGTAAAAAATACCTATGCTAGACATTATTAATCTTGTGGAACATAACGTACACTGAATGTACCATTTTTTTGTCATAAGTTGTTCTTACGTTCTATCATATTACTTTCAGTTATGACTATTACTGTGCTTTAATTAATATGTCATAATGTTGATTACTACATTATTCTTATGGTTATGCATCGGTGTGTATGTGTAGTTACTTGATTATATGCTTCGTTAATTTCAGCTTGGGTTTACTTCTTATTTACATGGTTCTAACTTATCTTTGTTCTTGGAAACAAAGTGGGCGGAGTGGCGGGACTAGTTATCCCATGTAACTGTATGAGATGTAAAGTTTCTACTTGTCTAGAGGGATTACTTAGTTTAGTTTGAAATAAGGCACTCTAACTTGTTTACGTGCAGGTGTACTTACACTCATAGCTAGTGACACCTACCGATTGTTATTATTGCTCCATACAGAGTTGGTTTAGCGACAAGGTAATTACCACGATTATTCTGTTTAAGATCTAGACTGATTATCTAAGTGATGGTTATTATTCATTATAAGTTACTGATCAACTTATCATATCTTAACCTATTTGTATTTCATGTTTATTTTATTAAATGTATTAACCTATGCTTAATTTTTCTTGGCAGGTTTAGAAACCTTAGGTAAATACGAAAACTTTGACTTTATGAGAAACAAGTTTACCATGGCATATTTCACATGCCATGGCTCTATGATTATTTACTAGGGAAAAATAATAAGCAAAGTTTTAAGGCTTAGAGCCTATGATACATGATGCATATGGCACTTTATACCCTGCATTAGACTTTGGGGTGGTGAATTTATATTATGGTTTAAACATTACATATTGGGGTTTTAACGCTCCTGCATAAAATGGGGACAATCAATAATGGGTCGATTCTAAACTATAGAAGAGTGGGTTTTGGAAGTTTGATAATGGTTCATAGGCTGGTGCCATTAATGCACCTTAGCGTTTGTGGCCGCCCAAGCTTAGGGCTTAGCTCACGATGGACTTGGTCATTTTTTCTGTTTGTTGGTGGTTTGGTCTCGACTCTGCGTAGTGGGTGACGGCGACTTCCAGGGTAACGAAGCTATGGATTCATTGTTTTAACGGAACTGATGTTTGTTTTGTGGAACATTCAAATTTCATACTTCTCATCCTTCGTAGTGTCTCATGTTTGCAGGTGATAGGGCTGGCTCGAAGATGTATGCACAACTGTGAGCCATGGGTTAGCATTACCATTCTTGGTAAGCCTCCTAACAAATAGTTTCTTGCCACCTCTTGGATTTAAGACTAGGTTGTAACTTTTTGTAGTTGGCATTTAAGTTATGGGGTTTCATTGGCCTTTGGGTCTAATTATTAAAAGACTGGAGTTTTTGTAAATATTATGATGTTTAGTCGTGAAGCAAAAACATGGTGCCTTGGCAGGGTCTGTGTATAATTTTTGTTACTTGTTTTAAGATGTAATAGGCCATGGCAGAACCATTGCTTGCAATGGTGCAAGGAAATGATCAGTTTGACTGTGTAAATTATGTTAATGTAATAAAATATTGGGATTGCAAAATACAAGCTACGTTTATGATTGCGATGGTTATTAAACTAGATTGTGTATACAAATTTATGTTGCGTTATTGTATATTGAACTTGGGTTTCATGTGGCCTTTTCCTTCATGGACGGTCTGTGTATATTTACTTACATTATTTGTTATTAGCTGTAAGAATGGAAATTATTGACAATGAATGGCTTGGGGCCACGCCTTACATGGTGTCAGTACTCTCCATCAGTGTTAGCATAGAGTATTTAGACTTACAATTGGTGTTTATAATGTATAATGTGGAAATGTAATAAGATGTGGGTGTAAACCCTTGATGGCTATCATTGTTGTAGATTTTGTATTGATAGGGTTTATATGGTTAAGGGTTTAATTGCGTTTACTGTTTGTTTAATTATGATGTTCGTGGCCATGGAACACAACATATTTGATTTGTAAGGTCTCATGACCTTTGTGTTAAAATATTAGTTAAAAACACATCCCGCATACAAACTGTGTATAGCGTGGATCTGTGTAATGATTTTATATTTGGCTTATAGCCTGTGTGTAGATGATCCACATTGTCTTTGTAAAAGAACAAAGACCCTTCAGTATTCGATCCTCGGTTGTGTACTATAATGAGGGTTTATTAATGTAATGGTTTTGAAATGGGAAAACTGAGGGTCCACAGGATTTGATCCTGTGACCTCGTTGCAATTACATGGTTCTTATTTTTAATATTGTAACAAGGGCTTGGTTTATTTTAAAATATTACTACATGTGTATTACTATTGTGGTTTGTATTATGGCCTGCGATTTGGCTTGGATGCCCACCAGGGTCGATACTACGACCTTTATGTATCTAAGGTTTTTAAGTTATTGTAATGCTACTTTGTTTATATGATGGCTGTGAGTAATATTTAGATGGGACTACTTGATTTATGGCATACAATTTTCTATTATGAAAATTTGTAATATTATAGGGCTGTGAAAATGGATTTGGAAAAGGAAGTAGATCGTAGACAAATGAATGGTATTGATACTTGCTTTGCTTGCTTGATTATGATAATGTTTATTTTAATGGACATGGTTTCGTATTTAGCGTAGTTTTGTTTAAGCAGACCTTGAAAGGTCTTCGCTCGTTTTCATCTTAGATTTAATATTGGGATGATAGATTAGATTTATAATTCTATTTTATAACTGTTTAGAATATATATATNTTGCAGCTTGGCTCTGCTGACAAATGAAATCAGTGAGTAGAGTAATTAGTCCAAAGAAATGATAGGTAATAGATCTGAAATAAAACCTAGTTTGTAATTAACATAGTTTCCATAGTAAAAATAATACATGAATAAAACTAGGGTACAAAACCATGGATAAACATTTATAAATGAATTAAAATTGCAGAAGTAAATCAAATGAATAAACCCTAGATCAATCTAGCATAAGAAGTAAATTACTTCCTAGGGTTATAATTTAAAATGTAAACCCTATAGGATTTAAATAGAAATCAAATACATAGGGTTAGAACATATAATGTGAAACCTTTCCTAATTCAACCAACTTTTATTCTAGAAAAATAGAATAGGTAGTATAGGATCTCATACCTGTAATCTGAAGCTTCTTTAATGGATGAACCTACAAACTCAAATAACCAGCATTAACAATTCATAGGTATATTTGACCTCTGTATTAGATGACCGAATAACTTGGGAACTACTATGTTCCACCCAACCATGACCCATAACCGTTCTTGGTTTCAATCCGGATCCCCACCAGCTGGAATCCAACATGCAACTAGCTTAGAGCTCCTAAGGTAGGGTTTCCTATCTGGTATATTAGGTGTGGATCAGTTCTCCTTTGTCCTTCCATGAATATGTTCTCCAAGAATTCAATTGAGAACAAAACAGGCATAAATAATGACTCCCAAAAGATAGATCAGCACCCCAATCCTTCCCTTGGATTGATACTTTATAGACATACTTTTCAGTCAAAGGGACGGTTAAATAAAGAAACCTTGATTTCTTGATTTAACCCTTTTCAATTAATTTGGGTAATTGTTAATACTTTAACTTAGGAACTTTCAACTAGTTCCTAATAGTCTCTTGTAGGTATTGTACTATTTATTATATTTTAATAATAAATAATAATGGATGGAGCTTTTCTTTCTTTCTTTCATCATTAATATTATTATTATATATTCTTTATACATACCATGTATAAAATACATAATAATATAATATTTGTTAAAATTTGTCTTTGGGCATCATATACCATGATCCCTAGACTTAATGACACTTCTTCATTAAGGTCTGAATAGGTATATGGTTAGGTCTACTAGGATAGGAAACTCTAAACATCCTTGCATGTTGGATTCACTTGTATAACATGGTAGCTCTTTAGTACTTGATGAGAATGTAAAAATTCAAAATTTCATTTAATCACTTATAAATAAGTCTGATGAGATCAATATTTTTCTCGAGTCGTTTTCACTTGGAATTTATTAAATTCTTTTTAGTAACTCCTAGCGCTTACCAGATCCCATACTCAACGCTAAAACAAGGAGTTAAAAACTTAATGCAATTCCATATCTCTTCGCTCAACAGTAATTCTAGGATGTACTTGTACAATACACCTAGGGATACAATTGCTAAGAATACGATGCTCCAAAACTTAGTGCAATTCCAGAGCTCTTCACTGAACAGTAATTCTAGGATGTACTTGTATGATACACCTAGGGATACAATGGCCAAGGATCCGATGCTCCATAGCTTATACTCAACATCAACATGGAAGGATCCATCGCTTATTCTCAACACTTCCAATTATCTTTTCATGTGTTCCAGATCTTCTTGCTCAACACAAATGTAAGTACTCATGTGCTCCAGAGCTTCTTGCTCAAAACAAAACATTAATTACCCATGTTCTCCAGAGCTCCTCGCACAACACAAAACATTAATTACCCATGTGCTCTAGAGGTCCTTGCTCAACACAAAACATCTCATCAATCATGTGCTTCACATTCCATGCCCAACACAAACAAGCATATATATATATATATATATATATATATATCATCAATAATTAGATTACAACCAATATAAAAAAAATCATCGTGTTCACATGTAGTGGGGTCTTCGACCTAATATATAAAAATAAAACATCAAGATAGCATCATAATGTAAGTGTTAGGTCCAAAATTCGGGATATTACATTGATGAGATGTTTTGTGTTGAGTAAGGATCTCGGGAGCACATGAGTATTTGAATGTTTTGTGTTGAGCGAGGAGCTCTGGAGCACATGAGTATTGGAATTTTTGTGTTGAGAGAGAAGCTCTGTGGCACATGAGTGTTTATGTTGTGTTGAGAGAGGAGATGTGGAACACATGAGTTATGAAAACCTTTGTGTTGAACAGGAAGCTCTGAAGCACATGAAAAGATAATTGGAAGTGTTGGGCATAATCCTTGGAACCTTCCAAGCTGATGTTGAGCATAAGCTCTGGAACATCAGATCCATGTCCATTGTATCCCTAGGTGTATCCTACAAGTACATCCTAGCATTAGTGTTGAGCGAGGAGCTCTGGAATTGCACTAAGTTTGTAACTCCACGTTTTTTTAGCATTGAGTATGGGCTATGGATAAGTGCTAGGAGTTACTAAAAAAGAATTAATTATGTCGAGTGAAAATGAATCGAGTAAAATATTGATCTCGTATGACTTATTTACAAGTGATTAAATGAAATTTTGAATTTCTGTATCTCATCAAGTACTAAAGAACTACCATGTTATACGAGAGAATCCAACATGCAAGGATGTTTAGAGTTTCCTAGACTAGTAGACCTAACCACCTTCCTGATGGCCTTAATGAAGAAAGCTTCCTAAGTTTAAGGGTCATATTATATGATACCTAAAGACAAATGTTAATAAATAATATATATAAGTATATATTTTATACATGACATGTATAAAAAGTAAGCATAGTAATAATATTAATAGTACAAGAAATGAAGAAAGGCTCCGTCTATTATTATTATTTAAAGATAATTAAATAATATAATACTTAGAATAGTCCAAATAGGAACTAGTTAAAAGTTCCTAAGCTAAAAATTAAAAGTGCCTAAATTAAATAAAAGGGTTAACTACCCCTTTGACTGAAAAGTCTGCCTATAAAGACCCAAGCCAAAGAGAGGCTTTGGTATCTTCCATATTTTTGGTGATTCATTATTGTGCCTGATTATTATCAAGAGAGTTCTTGGAGAACATTTTGCTAAAAGGAAAAAGGAGAACTGATTCAGAACCTGATATTCGAGTTAGGGAAGCATTACCTTAGGAGATCTAAGCTACTTGCATGTTGGAACCAGCTCAGGGGGATCCATACTAAAACAAAGAATGGTTCTGGGTCATGGTTGGGTGGAACGTGGTAGTTCCCAAGTGATTTGGTTATCTATACATAGGTCATGAATTTGTTAATGTTGGGTAATTGAGTGTGCAGGATTTCAGCCATTGAAATAGCTTCACGTTGAAGGTACAAGGTTCTTGATTTTTCCCTTTCATGTCTAGTACATTTCCTGGTTAAGTATTTAAGGATATTGTTCCCTAGTTCATTTCTGATATTTATTTCCTGTTCCATAATTTAAGGGTTTATGTTTTATTTCTAAATCTATGACTGCAATTTATTTTCCTATTTAGAATATTCAACGGGTTATGTTGTATTTCTAAATCTATGTCTGCAATTTTTTGCTCTAAACAGAACATAAATATAAAACACATTAAATTAGAATATATTAAAACAAAACCTAAGAAACAAATATTTTCCATTATTTATTATAGCAAATTTAAAATGACAACCTAAGGCCATCAAGACCATCTAATGGTCTGAAGTTATATAATATAAATAAGAAATACTAAACACAAATCATTCTCATTCATAATAACCAAACCATATAATTAATACACAAATTACATCTACCCAAATCGTATACCATAAGGAAACTTCTAACATAATAAGTCAACTATAATGTTATGCACATAACTCATTAAAACATCGCATAAATAGAAAGAGGTTGCATGGTTTATTCTTGTGGGCATGAATGCCCAAACAAGTCATTATATTAATCATATTTTACACCCATCGTGAACAAGGATCGAATCCTGTGGAGTTCCCCTTAATACATTTACAAATCACCATATTGAATCCTATATGATTCGCTATCATCCTACCAAAAAATGTAACGTTTCAGTTATCAACTACACAAAACACGCTAATAAGCTCATTTACCAATTTAAAATTTATACACTGTAACCATCTTGTGGCTCACAACCATTTGTATGCAGACAATAAAACCCTAAATTAAACCCATTAAAGCCTCTTCCAACACTAAGAAAATAGAAACGACAAGTATTCTTAGGGTAAGAATTAAAACTACGATTTCAAAATTTCATTCATCCTTTACATAGTCGCTGCTCTAATGATGGGAACACCATTGCCATCTATGACAAGGATCCAAAGGATAAAATTAACGCTATTAACAATCTATATAAAGAACTAAACAAGAAATGGAAAAATACATAGATTCAAACAATTACCCAAACCAAGAATCATAACCACCATACACACAGTATACAAATGTTGTACAAAAGAACCATTATAAATCAAAATAATAATTTACACAATCGTGTATCCAAGGCCTTGCACCATTAAAAGCAACGATGTTGTCACCATTACTAAGACTTAAACATATTTACAAATCGTAGAGCCTATAAGTATTCATCATGGCCAACAACATTGGACATAGTATTCTTTTACAAAAACCCAAATGCATTTAGTACCGGTCTGAAGGCGCTAAGCCCAAATAAAAACACCAAGTCATAAAAACATCTCTCGATGCTTTACATAATTTTATAGACATCCCCTTTCCAAATCACAGCCATTAAAACCTGACTAAGAATTCAACCAATGACGATCTTCAAGATCTATGACGACACCCACACAAGAGAAGGAACAAATTTTAAACTTGTTACAACAAGGCTTACCCGTAATGGGTATTGTGTTGACCCCAGGGCGATCCACAACCCACGCTATCCAAACCCTGCAACCTGCAACAAAACCAAAGCCATGATGAGGAGTATGTCAAAAACACCAAACTGAACAACAGTATAACGTTGCTAAACTAGATTGGAAGACATACCTTCGAATACAATCGACCTCCAAAGCTCCACTCCACAGAGTAAACCGGAGGCAGAGCTCATGTAGCCATTTTTTCAAATGAAACAAACCATCGTGCTATTCCAAGCCCTAAGCTTGATACCCACATTTTCCAATGCACATTAAATGCGCCACCCTGGCCTCAATTACGAAAAATTGAAACTCAAAGTATATAGTTCATATCACCCCACAACGCAGTGCCATGTTTAATCACCATGCAACGTATAAACCCCAACTTGTGTATCGTGTTCTTAGGGTATAACCATAATCCATGGCATATGAAATGTTCCATGGAGGGATATTGTTATGTTTGCAAACTTATACACAAGGAATTTAATAAACCAAGGACCATGTTATAATATAATAAGCCATATACATTGTATACCATGAGAATGATAAAGTACAGAAGTAATTAAATCAATGTCATAAATTCATAAACCATAATAGTAACCAGTACAACATAGGCTAGTAACCTAGCCTTGCGTAAAACAACTTTAATAATAATAACTAGGATAGGACTATAAGTGTGTCGTTGTCGAAGATGAGTGCTAGTGACATACGAGCAGTATGTCTTGTTCTGCTTTTATAGTCATCTTCCATCGTCAAGTGCACATGCACGCGACAAGGAAAGAAATGCATTAGTTCCAAAATAATTAAGTAAGCCCTATAGCGACAAGTAGAAACAATTACCTTTTAGGTATTTTACAAGGGAAACAAGTCCTGCCACTCCACCCCTTGACAATACAAGTTAAGTCATATTTATTCATAAACAATACTCAAATAGTATAACCAATGAGTAAGTAACTTAACTATCAAATTCGGATATTAAATAACATAGCAACAACATAGCATTACATTAATAACCACATCGGGAAAACATAGAGAAGGAAGTAAGAAAAAATTACGACAATACGACACTTCCGCATAAGTTAAGATAATGTCCAGTTTGGGCAATAAATGACTAGCCTAATAATTTATTTTTATTTTCAAATTTTGGGGACATTACAAGTGGTATCAGAGCCCAGTTTCAACACTAAGAGACCAAATGGGCATACCAGACATTCATTTCAAGGAAAATAAAGTATGTTTTTGAAATTTTGTTAACTAACAGAAATTTTTCCTTTTATTAAAAATTTGCAATTGCAGAATTTTAAAAGAACAGTTTAGATCATGAACACTCAAGAGGGCAACAACCGGCAAGGAAAGCTGAATACTCCCACCTAGGAAGCAAAACTGGTATTGGACCTAAATTCTAATATAATGAAAACCATACAAAGTGTCCAAGTAGAGTTGTAGAGTTTCAAAGATGATAATATGAATAAAAGAAAGGAACAAAAAGCAATTAATGAAGCATTGTTGCGAAATATGATGGAAGGAAGCCCGCAGGGAAAACCCACTGATTCCACAAACAGGTTCAAGAAATAATTTTATCATAAATGGGCCAACAACCCGACACAAGAAGGAAAACAAGAACATACCCCTAAACCCCTAGAAGGAGATTATCACAGTCTTTCTAGTGATGATTCTCTTTTTCCATGAAGAAAGAAACTGAGAAATGGTGACAATCTCCAGGGAGGGTTCCAAAAAAATAAAAGACCCAACCTATGAAAGAGATATGAACACAGGGGAGAAAGCTGAGGAATGGATTTTAGGTATGAGAAAATATTTCTGATTTCATAACTACTCTAGTGAAGTGAAATCTTGTCTAGACATCTATAATTTAAATGGAAAAGTAGCTAGATGGTGGAGAGACTTGAAGCATACAAAGAAATATGAATTAAGAGAAATACGATGGAGTAAGTTCTGCAAGATTTTTCAGGAAAAAAACATGCCGAAAAGGTTCTTCGACAGAAAAATGAAAGAGTTTCACGAGTTACATATGGGATCCATGACTATGGATGTTTTTATTAATAGATTTTTGGATATGTTTCATTATGTACCATACATTAAGGACAAGAAAGTAAAAACACAACAGTTTTTAGGATGTCTTCCTCCCAACTTTCGGGAGAGGATTGAATTTGACATGCCTAAAATGTTTGACACCACCTTACCCAAATCTAGTATTTTCTATGAGCACAGACAATTGAGGCAAGAGAACATTGATAGAAATAGAGACATGTCTAGGACCTTCTTAGACAACCGCAAACCGGGTTTTAACCCACCACCGTATAGAAAACAAAACAACAGTTTTCCAGCCAACAAGAACTTCAACAAAACAAGTACGAAGCCATATGTACCAGATCCAAATGCTAACAAGCTAGCAGCAAATGGGGGAGCCAATGTTTCCCCACTGCAAATTAAATTCTAGAAATGCCAAGGGCCTCATTATACCTGAGACTGTAAGAACAATACCAATGGGGTCTTGCAAAACTTACAAGAAGAACCAACGGTAGAGGACATAGCTAGAACACCGTGGATTTATGCAACCTTGGATGGCCAACAAGAAGAACATCAAGCTACCATGGTTGAGATCGAAGGTAATATCTTAAACACTTATTTTTCAATACTGATTGACCTCGGTACTTTTCGGAGCTATGTATCGCCTAAAATTGTTCATATATGTAAACTAGGAAAAGTTAAACGTGATAAACCTTGGCTGGTACAATTATCCACAGGTACGAAACAAAAGTTTTAGAAATAGTTAAATATTGTGAGGTAAACCTAAATGGTTTTCCTACTAAAGTAAACCTGAACATCCTACCCTTGGGATCGTATGATTTACTTATCGACATGGACTGGTTGGAGAAACACCATGTCATTCTCGATTTCTTACACAAGTCAATCTTGTGTACAGATAGTGAACAAAATCAATTGAAGATTCAAGGAATACGTAAGAAAGTTTCCCTAAGGCATATATCTTCTTGGCAAGCAAATAAGTGCATTAGGAAAGGTTGCAAATTGTTCGTAGTAAACATCCAAGACATAGAAGCTGAAAGAGAACAACACATAGAGGACTTTCTAGTTCTTGTATACTTCAAGGATGTATTTCCTATGGAAATCCTAGGATTACCATTGAAGCGAGGCCTAGAATTTTCCATAGAATTGACACCAGGATTAGTTTCGGCTTCAAAAACCCCTTACCACACGAGTGCACCTGAGTTGGTGGAAATCAAACTGCATATGAAGTAGTTTATTGAGAAATGATATATCTGACCAAGTGTGTCCCCTTGGGGAGCACCAATACTTTTCCAGAAGAAGAAGGATGGTACGATATGGATGTGCATCAATTACCGTTAGCTTAACATGATGATTATCAAGAACAGATACCCAGTCCCTAGGATCGATGACTTGTTTGATCAAGTAGGAAGAGATAAGATATTTTCGATGATCGACCTGTGATCTGGGTACCATCATTCATGACGAGGATATTCACAAAAACTCCTTTTGTACAAGGTACAACCACTATGAGTTTGTAGTAATTTCGTTTGGGTTGACCAATGCACTCGAGAACTTTATGTGTATGATGAACAATATATTTAGTAAATACCTGGATAAATTTGTGTTGGTATTTATAGATGACATCCTAGTTACTCTAAGAGTAAAGAAGAGAATGAGGAACACCTCCCCATAGTGCTACAGGTGTTACGAGAACATCAACTCTATGCCTAGTTTAGTAAATGTGATTTTTACAAACCACAGATATAGTACTTGGGTCACATCATCTCTGAGATAGGTATAGCTTTGGACCTGAAAAAGATTAAAGCCATAGAACATTGGCCTACCCCTACTAGTGTCACCGACATTAGATCCTTTTTGGGATTATCCGGTTATTACCAGAAGTTCATTGAGAACTTCTCAAGGATAGCTTGTCCCATGATCACTTTGCAAAAGAAGGAAAATAATTTCTTATGGATGACCAAGTGTGAGGAAAGTTTTCAAAAACTTAAATATATTTTGAAGATCGCACTGATACTACAAGTTGTGGATCCTGATGGGGATTTCATTGTTTGCACTGATGCAAGCAAGGAAGGGCTTGGAGGAGTCCTCCTACAAAATGATTATGCAATCTGTTATGAATCGTGAAAGTTAAAAGAACACGAGAACAACTAACCCACACATGATCTTTAGTTGGTAGCCATCATCCACGCCTTGAAGATGTTGATTCACTACCTCATGGGAAGGAAATTCCTTCTGAAGACAGACAATATGAGTATGAAATATTTATTTGAGAAACCGGATTTGAATGCTAGGAAATCCATATGGTTGGATTTACTTAGCGAGTACCATTTTGAGCTAAATCATATAAAGGAAAAAGAGAATAAGATTGTTGATGCTTTGAGTCGACAAAATCATATGATATATGAGGTGACTTTAATTCAAACTGATTCGGATTTACACGAGAGGATTAGAATGACCAACAGACGGTTGACCCTTTCTATGTTGAAATACTAAAGAAGGTCCAAGAGGACAGGTTGTTTCAACAACAAAAAGAGTACAAGTTAGATGAAACAGGACTACTATGGTCCAAAGAGAGATTGTATGTTCCAGAAGGAGGGGACATTCGGTCCATCATCCTCACGAAATTTCATTGGACACCCTAATCAGGGAATTCAAGATATGAAAGATGATATCCGCAGTTAAGAGACACTTTTTCTAGCCCAAGTTAAAGGACGACATAGTGTTGTTTATCGTGAAATGTCAGGAATGTCAACTAGTCAAAGCTGAGCACCAGCATCCTTCAGGGTTTCTATAGCCATTACCCATTTCAGAATGGAAGTGGGAGGTCACTATTATGGATTTGATCATGGGTCTACCTAAGAGTAAGGAATAAAATGATTCTATATTTGTAGTAGTTGACAAATTGTCAAAAGCAACACACTTCATTCCAGTGAAGTCGATCTACAAGGTAGTACACATTGGCGATATCTTCTTGAAGGAGATATTTAGATTGCACATAATACCCAAGGAAATCATCTTAGATCAAGATACTAAGTTTACGGGGAACTTTTGGAGATCTTTATTCTCTGGATTAGAGATGCAGTTTAAATTTAGTACTGCTTACCACCCGCAGACAAAGGGGAAGATAGAAAAAGTACAATAGACTGTAGAGGACATGCTTAGGATGCATGTCATGAACAACCCCACAAAGTGGGAAGATTACCTGCATCTTGCAAAGTTTGCATATAACAAAAAATACCAGACTTATGCCAATATGAGTCCCTTTGAGGTACTCTATGGATGGAATTGTAGAACACTAGTTACTTTGGATAGCCTGATGGATCGGCTCATGTTAGGGACTGAATTAATAAAGGACTGAGAACAATTGGTTACTAAGGTCCAGGTGAAGCTTAAAGAAGCACAAGACCTCTAGAAAAACTACACGGATAAGAAAAGAAAAGATAAAGATTGTAAAATAAGTGACCATGTCTACTTGGAATTAAAAGCAAAACGAAGCTCATTGAGCTTGGGAAGGTGCGGTAAGTTAGCACCTAGATTTTGTGTAACCTTTGAGATACTAGCTAAGAGAGGTCCAGTGGCATATGAATTAGCGCTACCCTCTCACATAAAATTCCATAATGTGTTCCATGCATCTTTATTAAAGAAATATGTTTATTATACTAAACATGTGATTGATTGGTCCTTATTACAGGTGGAACCCGAAAGGAAGTTTTCCCTTGAACCTCTTCATATATTGGACAAGAGAGAGGTGCAACTCAAGAAGTGCACCATATTCTAGTTAAAAGTGCAATGGAATCACTTTGAGGCCGATGAGGCTACTTGGTAGAATGAAGCCACCACGAGAAAGGCTTACCCTGCCTTGTTTCATGGTTTCATTCTTAGTCCCTGGAACACTAGGGACGATGTTCTTCTAAGCAGGGAGGGATGTAATATCCTAAATTTTGACCTAACACTTATGGGCATAAGCCCCATTGTTTATGATGTTACTTTTATGTTTTATTTTTGTATATTGGGTTTAGAACCCCACTGCATATGAAAATGATGATTTTTTTCATATATTGGGAGTAAGCCAATTACATATGTTTTATATATGATTTTATGTATCACATGATTGGTGAGATTTTTTGTGTTTTAAAATCCCAAATCGTATACCATAAGGAAACTTCCAACATAATAAGTCAACCATAATGTTATGCATAGAACTCATTAAAACATCGTATAAATAAAAAGAGGTCACGAGACTGATTCCTGTGGGCATGAATTCCCAATCAAGTCATTACATCAATCATCTTTTACAACCATCGTGACCCGGGATCGAATCTTGTTGAGTTCCCCTTAATACATTTACAAATCACCATATGAAATCCTGTAGGATTTGCTATCATCCTACCAAACGCTGTAACGTTTCAGTTATCAACTACACAAACCATGCTAATAAACTCATTTACCAATTTAAAATTTATACACTGTAACCATCTCATGGCTCATGACCATTTGTATGTAGACAATAAAACCCTAACTTAAACCCATTAAAGCCTCTTCCAATTCTAAGTAAATAGAAATGAAAATTATTTGTAGGGTAAAACCCACAGTCACGACCTCATAAAAATAAATGCACTGGTAAGAATTAAAACTATGATTTCAACATTTCATTCATCCTTTACACAGTCACTGCTCTAATGGAGGGAACGCCATTTCCATCTATGAAAAGGATCCAAAGGCCAAAATTAACGCTATTAACAATCTATATAAATAACTAAACAAGAAATGCAAATCTACACAGATTCAAACTATCACCCAAAACAAGAATCATAACCACCGTACACACAGTATACAAATGTTGTACAGAATAACCATCATAAATCAAAATAAGAATTTACATAGTCGTGTATCCAAGGCCTTGCACCATTGCAAGAAACGGTGCTGTCGCCATTACTAAAACTTAAACATATTTACAAATCACATATTTTATAAGTATTCATCATGGCCAAAAACACTAGACATAGTATTCTTTTACAAAAACCCAAATGCATTTAGTACTGGCGGGAAGGCACTAAGCCCAAATAAAAACCCCAAGTCATAAAAACATCTCTGGATGCTTTACATATTTTTACAGACATCCTCTTTCCAAATCCGAACCATTAAAACGAGACTAAGAATTCAACCAATGACGATCTTTAAGCTCTGTGATGACACCCACACAAGAGAAGGAACAAGTTTTAAAATTGTTACAACAAGGCTTACCTGTAATGGGTATTGTGTTGACCCCAGGGCGACCCATGACCCACAACCCACGCTGTCCAAACCCTGCAATCTGCAACAAAACCAAATCCACGATGAGGAGTATGTCGAAAGCACCAAACTAAGAACAATATAAAACTGCTAAACTAGATTGGAAGGCATACCTTCGAATACAATCGACCTCCAAATCTCCACTCCACATAGCAGACCAGAGGCAGAGCTCATGTAGCCATTTTTGCAAATGAACCAAACCATCGTGCTAGTCCAAGACCTAAGCTTGAGGCCCATGTTTCCCCATGCACATTAAATGTGCCACTCTAGCCTCCATTACGAAAAATTGAAACCCAAAGTATATAGTTCATATCACCCACAACACAGTGCCATGTTTAATCACCATGCAACATATAAGCCCCAACATGTGTATCGTGTACTTAGGGTATAGCCATAATCCATGGCATATGAAATATGCCATGGAGGGCTATTGTTATGTTTAGAAACTTATACACAAGGACTTTAATAAACCAAGGACCATGTTATAATATAATAAGACATATACATTGTATACCATGAAAATGATATAGTACATAATTAAATAAATCAATGTCATAAATTCATAAACCATAATAGTAACCAATACAACATAGGATAGTAACCCAACCTTGCGTAAAAAAACCGTAATAATAATCACTAGGATAGGACTATAAATCTGTTGTCGTCCAAGCTGAGTGCTAGTGACGTACGAGCAGTATGTCTTGTTCTACTTTTATAGTTAGCTTTCGTCATCAAGTGCACTTGCACGTCACAAGGAAAGAAATGCATTAGTTCCAAAAGAACTAAATAAGCCCTGTAGCGACAAGTAGAAATAGATACCTTTCAGGTATTTTAGAAGGGAAACAAGTCTCACCACTCCATCCCTTGACAATACAAGTTAAGTCATATTTATTCATAAACAATGATCAAATATTATAACCAATGAGTAAGTAACGTAACTATCAAATTCATATATTAAATAACATAACGATAACATAGCATTACCTAATAACCACATCGAGAAACCATAGAGAAGGAGGTAAGAATAGCTTACGACAATACAGAGCAGTGAAACAAAGTATGACACATTCCGCATAAGTTAAGATAATTTACAGTTCGGGTAGTAAATGACTAGCCTAATAATTTTTTTTTTTTATTTTCAAATTTTGGGGACATTACAGTTTATGAGGATGTACTATTATTGTAATAATCAATCAATTCTTTGATTCAATAATCAATTATTCATTGTTCACTTCTTCATGTGATTCAATTTCATTATTCTTCTCTATATTTTCCATCTACATGCTTGTCAAGATTATCTTGCAGCTAGATCCCTGTTATGTGCTTACACATTGTATTAAGCCCCAGTTTCTTTACAGTATTAGAGCTAATATTTCTACACATTGTCTTAGAACCCATTTTCAACTCATGGAAATCCTTGATTTTATTATCATAAAATATTTTAGATAAGTATTTTTCTTTAAATAATCTTTTGAATTATGCCTGATCAACCTTACCTTATTTTTTTCCTTTGGTCAATTTTAAATCCCTCCACCATCATGCAGTTTTTCCATTTAGGTTATATATTGTTAGACGAGATTTCAATTTATTTGAATAGGAATAGACATTAAGATATTTAAAATTACCAAGAAACCATTACTTAGCCTTTTATCTTAAATCTAACTCACCTTCAAAGATTGGTGCCTTAATATTTTTGAATTCCCCTTTCAGTTTAGAGTTGTGTAAGTTTTTAGAATTTTTCTTGTACCTAGGTTGGGGAGAGGATGCAGCTCTACTAGTGTTATATCTACCTCTTTTTCAAGGTTCATGAGAGGAACTTAATTTGGATTTTTCTTATTCCTTGTATTTTTCATTCTTAAAAGTTCTTCCCACCACATTACTCGAAGTATGTGCTAGATTTTGTTTAATTTCAGTCAAATTCTGCAGTAATACTGCATTAAGTTCATGTTGATTTTTCCTATCCTTCACGTTATCCACCATAATACTCTATAGTTTAGATTTGAGACTTTTCATAGGTTTTAATAGATCTGAGGGTGTAATGGTTTTCTGATCATTATCTAACGCAACCCACATTTCTCCTTCCTGTTAAGGCGTCTCCTGTTGTACTTGTTGGGTAAAATTTCTTTCAGCACTCATTGTTATCTCAAGTTTTATTTCTAGTGTTTTTGTTGTTGATTTTATAATTGATTTTCCAATCCTTATTGTATTTATACTATTTCCCAATCTTGTTCTCACTCAACCCTATTTCTTGCAGTTCTCAGGATTAAATCATACAACTTTCCTAAAATTGAAGTTTGATTCCCTAGTTGATTTGGAAGGTTTGGTTTTGCTGATTCCCACAGTTTCATGGATTTCCTTAAAGTGAAAAAAGAATGTTTGTATTAGTTAAAAAAAATGCAGAGATTTTAGTCTACAATAATGTGAATGAGTCCATAGGTCATATAGTGTTGTAACCATGGCTCAGACACCAGTTGTAACATCTCAAAATTCTCATACTTTTTTAAAAATAGCTTACTTTTATCGGAGATGTTTATTCATATCTATCATTTTCTAGTAGTTCTATCGCTAAAGTATATTTATGACTTTGTTTGATATTGGTTAAATAGAACTCTTGTCCAATGCTTATAAATTGGTTATAAGGATTTAATAATTAGTCTCCCTTTATGGCATTATATCTTTGCTTGTAAATGTTTCCATCCTCATCCCGTGTATGTTGTATAACATGATTTCTACTTTTGATTGGCAGGGATAAACCTTATGATTTTCTAGTATAAATGATGTATCTTAAGTTCTTAACATTTATTTAACATAAATTTCAACATCATAGTTATTATTTTTATAAGTGTTCCTATGGAATTAGACCTAGGGTCGTTGGCTTACTTAGCAACCTGCTAACACGTAAATATTCCATATCCAATGATATCACAACGGTTAATTAACCCCTTACATGAAGTTTAATTGTTGCATAAGACATGGAGGTGATTTAAAAGTTAAAATATGTATTGTTGGGATTGAGCCCTAGCATGCGCTCTTAATGGAAACCATGGTAAACATATTGGCAATGGTTTATGCTATAGAAACCTTGGATAATTATTTTTGGTGGCATATATTATGGTGACCTTGTCTTTTTATTCATGGCGGTATGTATTATGGAGACCTTGGATTATTTGATGATGAATATATATTTTGAAGGTGATTTTTTATGTTTCCTTCACGTTTGCAATGACCCATGTAAAATCAATAACTTTCTACAACCAATGGTAGGGTGGGGACATGTATTTAGCATGCATACAGGCTTCCACTCTGGTCACTGTATTTAATTTTGGTACTTTCCTCGATTTGCAACAACAAATATTTTGCTTTTCATCTCTTTGATGGTTTACTAGACTCATTATCGAGTTGGGTTTTGGATCTACAATGTCTGAGTTCATATTATTTGGGTTTCAGTATATTACAGTTGGTTCGGAAGCTATGAGGGACGTTGGTTATCTTGTTTCGAAGGTGTAATGTGAACAAACAATGACCTTAATCATTTAGAGTTTTACTTTCCTTCTTACTTGTTTGTGTTTTTGGGTTATCACTGTACATTGCATTCATCTCTACATATACCCATGGATACGATGAATTGAAGGACTGAATCCCATTGCACCTCTTGTTTAGTTGTAAGAATCATTTATGTTTTGTAACATTCCCCAAATAAACATTTTTAGTAATTATGATTTATTTTGAATTATTGTTTTAATTGAACAAAATTGGCTCGATCTGAAATTTACCAATAGGTCCTTGGAGGACAGATGTAATAAGACAACACGGTTAAATAAAAATTATGAATAAGGGAGGACAACCACATTGAATGAGGAATTTATGCATGTAAGAGTGGGGGTCAAGGAATAGTTAACCTTGGGGATGTTGAAACAAGTGTTTGAAGTGCATTTATGGAACTAGACATGCCCTGGAAATTATATATTTTGTTTGCTGCCAAAATTCCAAGAGGAATTGGTTTCTTGCAAAAAAGACCTAGAAAAAAAAACTATAAGAAGGGGGCATACGAGGGAGGAAAGAAACTTCTTAGTATGCTGGAAATGAATCCTTCATGTGTGAGCACTCTGTGTTAGGCAAGTTATTTAATCGTTGATGTGTGAGCACTCTATGTTAGGTAAGATATTTCTCACTAATTGATGGAGATATGAAATTGAGGTTGACGGTCACCACTCTTGGCATGCATAATTTAGCTAAGGGGTGATTAAGGGAAGAGAGCAATTTGTTCCTAATCTACAGTTGGGTGCAGTGTGGTTGTTCCTACCACATTCAAGATCATTGTATTTCCCGTTTCCATTAAAGTTTTAAATTATGCAAATTGTTATCTACTTATATGTGTGTGTGTGCCAATGTCAGGAAATTATCTATATAAGATCTTAGGTTTTTTTCTGGATGAAAATTGTGAATGCTTATATGAAAAATAGATCATGTTCTGTTTTATTCCAAGTTTGTCTTAGTGATAATGGATGGTATTATGGTTGGAAAAATTAGTTAGATTTAGGATAAAATGATAGTAGAATACATGGAAATCATTCTCTTATTTTAAGATTATTGTAGGATAGAGATCTGTTTATTTAGGATTCCTATTGGTTTAAACAATCGATTGGATATGTTTATCATTGTTGTTTTTATCAACGTTTACTTCTGTAAGGATTTACTGGTTATAATGAAAATTCATAATATTCTTCTAGATGTAAGAGATATTATGTAGTAATCTAAAGGATGCAATGAATAAGAATAAATCCCTCATGGCTTGGTATAGTCCCATTTCACCATTTACAAGGGATATCGTCGGTTTGATTTAGGATGAAACTTAGATCCACAGAAAGGAATTTCCCTATTGATGTGTGTATATTCTAGACATTAACTAAGGAAATCAAACATACATAAAAGTTGACCAGACTCAAACGACCTCAAGGTCAAAGGACGTGTTACCACAACCATCATAGTCTCTGTAAATGGTTAAAGTAGTTATTTACTTATAGCTCTCATAGTGCATTAACAACTAAAACTTATCAAACATTACACTATACTTTAACAACCACAAATCAAGGTGATTTAAGTAAATCCAATTTATTGTTAAGCCACCACTAAATCCTTTAATATTTGTTTCAAGATCGTATTGGATAAATATACAAGTTTATGCCCGGGAAACAATGTATTTTAATACTACATACTTCCCTTTTGAAAGGATATAGATATCCTTGTAAGAAACGAATATTACCAAACTTATTCATAACAGTAAGACCATCAGAGGATGCGAACCGTTGTTTAAAACAAAGAATTACACAAGTATAACTATGGTGTAATTCATAACAGGAATTTCATAAAAAATGAAAAGACCCTAAGGGTCATATCAAATTATCTATACCTTAAGGCATAGCAAAGAGTACAATTCATTAATTATGTGGTTGTAAGGTCCTTCAATGGCATTCACAATCACTTAAATCTAACCTTAGGTTATTACCAACAAACATCTAAGTGCAGAAGACAGTTGTAGAAGCCTAGTTCATAAAATCTTAAGTCAACCTCCAACCCGCAATTTGCAATTGCGGAAGGGTTATTTGAAAAAAATTTCAAGTCAACCCGCAATCCAAAATCTTCAATTGCGGAAGGGTTATTCGGAAAAATTTTCAAAACAAATCGCAATCCGCAATTGTGGAAGGGTATTTATGGAAGGGTTATTCGAAAAAAGTTTTAATTCATCCCACAATCTGCAATTATAAAAGGGTATTTGCGGAAGGGTTATTCAGAATTTTTTTAATTCAACCCACAATATGAAATCTGCAATTGTGAAAGGGTATTTGTGGAAGGGTTATTCGGAAATTTTTTTAAGTCAACCCACAATCCACAATTGCGGAAGGGTATTTATAGACGATGTATTTGTGGAAGATTTATTTCGAAATTTTTTGTAGAATATCGCAATCCACAATATGAAATTGTGGAGAGGTAATTGCGAAAGATTTAATTCAAGAAAAATATAAGGGAAACCCGCAATCCACAATTTGCAATTGTGGAAGGATAATTGTGGAAGGGAAATTGCAGAAGGACCATTGAGAAAATCTGAAAGATGAACCATAATCCGCAATCCGCATTTGCAGAAGTCTAGTGGTGGAAGGACCATTATGGATGTCTTACTTATGGAATGATCATTGCGGAAAGAAAAATTTCAGAAGGGTCATTGCGAAAGGATCAATGCAGAAGAATCAATTGAAGAATGATCATTGTGGAGAGGATAATAGCTTAGAAGTTTAGGACTAAATAGATAAATGATTTAGAACATATTTTTTTTTCCATGGCTAAGTTCGAAGATTGAAGAACAAGATGTTTCATTACAAAACATGAACTGTAGGTTGAAGAACACTTGAGGACATTGTTCCCTTAGAAAATCGATGTCTCTAGCAGCATGTAGGGACTTTAATGATGTTTATTTTATATATGTTATATCAAAAAAATAAAAAATAAAAAATAAAAAATATCTATCTATCTATCTATATATATGAATTTTGAGGTGTATGATTTTGGGTATTTTACAAGTTTTCATTATCCAGGGTTATTATGCAGTATTGTTTATTTCATACGTTTCCTAACTTTGGTCTTTGCACAAGTTGCAAGCTAAAAACTTAACTAGCTCAATGTATCAACTAGTCGCTTGGTGGGAGATTTTTGGATTCCATTATCTCTGATAAGCCATCAAAACTGGTTCTCATGCCAAGGAAATGTGAGGGTAGAAGGGGTTACCCTGTGGAAGATCATGCATTGGATTATTTAGTCTTTGAAATGATTTGGGTGGTCTTCCTCTATTGGACATATGACACTGCTACTCAACATATTTTGTTTCCTTTAGTTCCTTACAGGCTTCGATTGATTGAGGATTTTTATCTATCTATACTTGTAGGTATTTTATGACTTTTAATGGTCAGATATCATAGGGTTTTGAGTGTTCTGTGTGACTATGAATCACAAAGAGATTTTAAGCCCCTTCCTCTCTATTTGAAAGGATATGGTTGTTATGTATATATACACACACACACACACACACACACACAATATTGGACATGTTATTATTCACAGTATGGTTGATAGTTTTGCATGTTCGTATTTTTGGGATCAACACATAGTTAGGAGGAAAATAAATTGATGCTTTATTTTTATTTTTAATTTGAAGTTCAAATTCCCATGTCCATGACAGCGGCTTGTTTGCAAGATTAGAGTTTCAGTTTATGTGTAATTAATGGTTTCCAAATACTTTGTTATTTAAGGGCCTTCTCTAGAGAAATACCTGAGGGTTTTATTACGGAAGAATATCATGGAATGGGTGAACTCAATCTCTGTATATTATTTTACTGTGTTAGTTATAGATATCCTATAAGGGATTAAGTTTACTTCTACATTATAAATATCTCATTTTATTATTAACTTATGTATTTTGAATGGATGAGGATGAAATGTTATTAGTTCTATGTGGTTTATAATTGTTATGCATTGATTACTTATGTATTCCCATGTCTATTACAATCAACTTGTAGATAACTAGATTTATATTTGGAACTGTTAATTGTCTTAAAACAAGTTTATTAGAACTTCTTTTTGGTTCAGTCCCTACCTTAACCTAATGGATACTTATATCAATAATTTTCTTCTTGCATATTCATTTAGGGTTATATATATATATTTGAGTGTATTCTACAAACATACAAATGGAAACAATATATATATCACTATTACATATTTTATAAAAAGGCTGCTATTACTAGGTTTTCGATAATGATATCGTTCTCAATACATATTGAGTAAAACTATAATATAAATCCTAACAAGTTTATTAACATAAAAATACTATAATATTAACAAGTTATTGAGACAATAAAATTAATCAAGGTAAAACTATCAAACTCTGGCTATAATATAAATAGAGGAAATAAATCTTTTTCTTAAAAATACTAACTTGTGCTGCACAATTCAAACCAATGAAATTGATTGGAATAGGACTTTAAAAACCCTAACATTGCTTGAAAAATAATTTCTTACATTCTATGCAAGCTACATATTAACAAAATAAATAATACATATACACGAGAACTGAATATAACATTTACATTCCTTTAAAGATAAATAACTAAATATGGATGTTAAGGTAAGATATATTAAAATAATATTATAAGATACATTAAAATAAACTCGTAAAAAAGAGAAAAAACAAAAAAATAGATAATTTATCTGAAAAACTTTAGGCAACTTGTTATGGGACTATCCAATTCCACCCTACCATAGATATCTACAACTTTTCAACATTCTTTCAACGTTTGCAGACATCACCCCCAAGTTGAACCAAGCTTACTAGTAATCTATACTTAGGGTTGTTTGATGTGTAGTTCTTGTCCTTAGATAGATATTGCCATCAGGTTCCCTTTACTCAACATTTTGTATTTCGTTGTTTGTAAAAGTTTCCTCTTTCAGGAATTTTCTCTTTCCAAAGCACACATCTAGAATAAAATGACTCTAAGTACTCATATAGAAATCCAGACCATACCTTTTGAGGAAATAGGTATCTCTTCCTCTACAAGCTCCTCCATCTACCATCCATTCTTATCTTCTTAAAATATTTTTAAAGGAGGTCTTGCTCTCTATTTTTTAGTTCAGAAAATTATGATCAGAGAAGAAATTCAAACGAGAGGATAAAGAGTTATTTTTCTATCAGAGTAATGATCATAGAATCCTCAGTGAGTATTTAATCCATCGAATAAAAAGAATTCCTAGGATTAGGAAGCAGTTAGGGTTTTTCTTTTATTTCCTAACAATTATGTAAATTCTTAGTTATCAAATATATTATTTATCTTTTCTCTTTTTAAACTTTAATTACTCTCACAATTCTTAAATCGCTAATAAGATTGGTCCCCTTTTAACAATAGTTATCGAGTTTCTATAAGTATTAAAACAAAATTCCACTTTGCTTATATAAAATATCATAGTACATAATGCCTTGCATCATTTATATGTTCAAACCATATGTTCAAACCTATGACTTAACCAAAACATAGTTTATATACATAGTATGTTTAGGGGAGAATAAGATGTTACAACTGAACATGGATTTGACAAGTGTACTTTCCAGGTAAATTAGATTCTTATCCTTTATTATTTCTTTGTTTTACTAGTTCAAATTGAAAACCCAAGCAAGTTGCAAAGCATGATCTATGGGCATCTAGTTATACCAATGAATATTTTGAATGATGCTAGCAAATAAATTTCTTTAAAATACTTTCCAATATTATGTAGCACCCTTGTACTTATTATTGGGTACAAGCTGTAGTTTTACATTTTTAAATTAATAATCTTCTTATCGAGTTAAAACTCTTTATACCTGTACAAATAGGAAAAGATAAATACTATTGAATGGTCACTTAAAGAATCAACATGAAATGTTTGGAAGCATTAAGTGGAAACACTTTATTTCTATATACATATACTACTTTAAACAAATATAACACCCTTCAATTTCCCTATAATATGTATTTTCCTATTTAGTATCCCTATAATATGTAGTTTCCTATATATTACTTTTTCTCCCATTTTCATAATTACAATTTTAATGTCATGTATGTCATAAGTCACTTTGTACCCATTTAATGGAGCCTATCATTCGAATACATGTTGACCTTTAATTTAAATTCCATAATAAAAGCATCAAACCAAGTTCACCCCTACTCAATTTATGAACAATCATGATTTCATTTATGAGCCCATGACTATCGGCTTTATCACAGGTTTTTTCTCTCAAGGTGAAATTTAAAAGATGGTTGGACTTTAGTGAATGACAAATAGGCAAAACTAAAACCAATGACCTTTGATGTTATGTTCTTTTTTATTTTTTTTCTAGGTTTACAAATGCTTCTATTTTTTGTGTGTAGAAATTGGCAACCATGGTAGAAGGTTCACATTTGGGCATTGTATTCTAATTGGAGAGTGGCCAATATTTGTCGCCCACATAAATGTGCTAACAATATACGTATAAACTCTGAAAAATCGTGATTGGTGGTGGTTTTCTAATATAGTGGCCTTGATCCGTAAACCAATGACAATTCTAGATGCTTAGTCAACCAAGGAGAGGACCATTGACCAATAACACTTCTAGATGATGAGTCAACCAAGAATAGGCCCATTCTTAAAGGCCTAAGTCACAATGACAATTCTAGTTCTTGAGTAAACCAAGACGCCTATTCTTAAAGGGAGGGACTTGCTACTTCGTAGGTCTCCTTAATAAATTAGGGCCATGGGACCATGGGAGTCAAGAATTATTGATTGCATGGGCTAATCCTAAAGTAAACTGTGAGTAAAATTAGATAAAGATAAATAAAGATGTGTAATCTAAAGTTACCAATGTTTAAACAATCCAATAAACATGTCTAAATTTCAGCTAACATGCATAATTTGATTTGGATGATCCTATTGATTTTTTTTTGTAAATAAGCAAAAATTTATTAACAGAATATACAAATAATAGTACAAAAAAGAGCAGTCTCCATGACCTTCATAGTTGTTTGGTTCCACCTTCTACCAATACATACTTATCAGAAATGTAAATCCTCCAGACCCCTCTCCCGAAGCAGAAAACATGGTTTACATAAAAAACTAAGATAAATAAAACTAGACCCAGAAAAAAATAGAGGGTTCCTAACACAAAATTAAGAAATATGCTCGATATCATCCACCTATTAATTAGTATTCCAAACATTAAGAACCTTAATGCTAGACATACACATATAACTGAACCACACAAAAACAATAGACTAGACATAAACAACCAAAAAGAGACCAATTATGGAACTTGAAAGTCTATTGAATGGGAATTTTTCCCAGCACCACCATGTCCTCACGCTTGTTTCTAGCTCAATTCCCTCTTTGCCCCAACCTAAGGAATCCCCACCCCCAATTGGGGCATAAACGGAATTCCAAGCTTCTTTCCAACCACATCAATCGTCATGTGAAGTAGATGGGTTTCTACATAGAGATCCTTCCAAAAATCCACTAGGATGTTGATCACTTTCTCCTTTCTTACCTTTTCTAATAGAACCCAGTCCATCATCCCTTTAACCACCTAATACAGAGTCACAATCCTCTCAAACAACCCTTTCCTCCCCTGCGAGTACCTAGGGTCTTGAATCCAATTCTACATCATTGCCTCCTTGAGGGATGATTCAATCTCTTCCACCTCATGCCATACTCCCTCCTCCAGCAACTCCAAGTCACCAGGAATTGGGTGAGGGATGGAGGTATTTTATTTCCAAGCATATTGGGATGCCCATAGTTGTTCCTATCTCACTCTCCTTCTTCCCTTCTCCTTAGAACCTCTCGTCACTCCCTTTGGCACCATGCTACCCACAATCGACCCCTTCGCAACATCCATCCTTCCATTAAAGTCACACCAACCCTTTCTACCACTCTTCACATTGCCAACTAAGACAATCCCTAGGATGATGCAAACCATGTAAACATAGACAAAAAATATTGAGATTTCCCATCACTGACCTTCCATATTTAATTAACCTCTTATGTCGCCAATAACCACCACACTATGCCTTAGTTTTCACAATGGTCACATTCATTTTTCGCTTCCAACCCATACCACCCGCTTACTTGCCTGCTTGGATCTGTCCTACCCTCATACTCTCTTCTCGTATGAAGGCTGTAAGCTTTTCCTTTCCCTTGCGTCCTCCCCAATGACAATTTAATGTATCCAAAGTAATGAATTTCGCAAAAATAAAACAAAACAAAAAAACGTTTGGGATTAATCATAGAAGTTGGAAATATGCAAATAATTTTTTCGTATCTGACATTAGATTGTATATTGGTTGATGTCCATTATCTTTGGACAGAAAAAAATAAATTACAACTTACATTGGGTCAATATGTATATATTTATTCATTCATTTATTTAATCCATATTGTTGGACAAGTTATGGGGACTTCTCGTGCAACTAACAAGCATAGTAATGTCTCTAGGTTTGGTTAAAAAAAACCCATGCTTCATTTTAAAAGATTGAATTCGAATACCATGATGTTAACTAAGAAAATAGGGACCACCACTCAACATTTATAACTTTTGTAAGGTATCGTTTTGATGCCAGGTAAGAGATGCGGGTCTGGTCAGCTACTCCCCAATCCTATCAGCAAGAAAACAGTCGACCAACTAGCATCCCCATTGTCAAACAGATTTTAAATCCGTGAAAAATTATTTTTCATAACCGAAATTTCGCACTCAGCCAAATTGTTAACAAGCTTTCTTGTTAAATCTGTGAAATGGATTGTAAACCATCCGATCAATGTCCCCACTAAATCGACGATGGACTCCAAATAAGATGAAACAAAATTTATACAAATTTTGTGCACATCAGAAATTTTCTAAAGCACGAAACTCCTCCCAGCATATCGTTGTGTGTCGTTGATCTGTTTTGATGATCGATCTCAGAAGTTGATCTCAATTTGATTTCCAGCGATAAGTTCTGATTTCGCACCTGACTCGGCTTTTATCCTCCTCGCACTTTTATCAATGAAATGTCTTTACCACCGTTGATCTTCTTCAAGATTGATCTCCACCGCACGATCTTCAGTCGTATGGGCGATTGGTTTAGGGTTATCTCGTGCACAAATTTTATTTGTGAAATGCGATTTCAACCGTGGATCTGTATAATATATACGCTATTTAACTCTCTGGTTGAATTGATCAATGGAATGATCAATTCCTTTATACAACGCTCCTCACAAACAAATTCGATCTATACATATTTTGAAATGCACACATACACATAGAGAAATTCAAATCAATACTTATGGTGATTGAACCGAAGGTATAAATACTTAAATTAATTGCAGAGTAAACTCTGTTCTTCATTCACTTTAACCAAAGGTATAATTTGATCACACACACAATCTCTGCACTCTTCACTCCACACTCTCTCTTCACTCCTTGGTATTCTATCTTTTACATTTCAATTCTTTTTATGATATTCTGCAAACCTATAAGATCCGACTAGGTTGGATCTAAATACCTAATAAAATAAATCCTATAAACAAATATCTATCCTTGAAAAATTCCCCGCAGGGATCAAGGAAAATAATGACAACCTGCCACTTATTACAAAATAAACTAACCCTATCCATCTAACAGCGAACCCTATCCTTCTAGATGTGATTATGTGGAATGTTGACTCATCAGTCAACGAATTCTGAGATGGATGCTCCTACATCATACTCTCGGGGAAGAAAAAAAGTCTTCAATAGATCTCTAGGGTGCATATTGTATTTGGAAATTTCTTTCTTTGTCATCCAGGCTGCATCTTCAGTAGGCTGATTCTTCCATTTGACTAAGAACTGAAAGAAGGTTTTGTTCCTGGTCTTCCTTAGAATTCTTTTGTCAAGGATGGATTCAATCTGAGGTTGTTATTTTTTTGGATTTTTTCCTTGCCAATATATAGATGAATCATGTCCATCTGAAGTCATACCATCTGTCTGGATACCTGCATCTCTAAAAGGATACAAATCTAAAACATTAAAAATTGGTAAAATATGGAGGTTAGAAGGAAGTTCAATCTCATACGCATTTACAGAAAACTTCCTTAAAAATTTGCAAGATCCAATATTTTTAAGCTTCAATTTATTATGAGTTCCTTTCAGGAACCTTTCCTTTCTAAGATAGGCCATCACTAAAGCTCCAACCTGAAAGTTTACTTCTCTTCTGTTCAAGTCTACTCTCTGTTTATATTTTTTTGCACTTCCCTATAATCTCCTTTTGATATTCTCCTGCAGCTCATGCATACTAATTGCAAAGTATTCACCCTCTTCACTTCTTTTGGGCCTGTTTTCCCAAATATCTAAGTTCATATACACCTATTGGATGCATTCCATAGACAATTTGAAAAGGACACATGCATGTACTTCTGTTGGGTGAATCATTGTATGTGAACTCAACCTGAGCAAGAGCCAAGTTACACTGTTTTGGATGTTCATACACGAGACTTCTCAGTATCTTTCCCAAGCTTCCATGTACCACTTGAGTCTAACCATCAATCTGAGGGTGATAGGAAGAACTAAAACTTAGATTAGTCCCCAATTTCTTCCATAGAGCACTAGTACAAAATGAGGAATTAGCTACTACGTGACTAAAAATTCTAGTCATCACAGGTTTTTCAAGTGATTTACTACTAAATATGAGCAATTTTGATGGAACCAACTATAAATGACTAAAATTAATGACTAATTTATTCACGAGTTAAAAAATATGACTAGATAATAAGTGACATAGTAAAAAATGACTAATTTAGTCATCACATAAAAAATGGCTAGCTAGAAGAATATGAATCAATCATTTATGTTAGTCATTTTTAATTGTGTCATGGAAAATTGCAATTGTGACAATGCAGTGTTACAATTTAGTAATTTTTGTAAATTGTCTACCTTCTATTAGTAATATTGGTGCTATGCACCTCGATCTTCAGATATCAAACAAACAAATCGCATGAATTTTCTATTGACCATATTTATCCCTAGTGCACCATTGAAGCAAACCGTTAAGTGCGTGCCAAAGGAAAATTAGGTTCCTACAATTATGAATTAGGTACTAGAACTAGTACCATATCGATAGCTAGAAGCATCATAGCTAGTTGTTGATCATAATTATAATTATCCTAGTTGTTGGAACCTTGGCATATAATTATAGTTTTTATAGGATTTTTACATGAGCTTGTCATATAATTATATAAGTTTTTATAAGGCTCGACAAGACCGCTAGTGGAAAAAACCAAATCAATAAAACATATGGGTGATATAAACAGTGTTGCAATTTGCAAGTTATAATTAAAACGCATTAGGGTGATGTACTATGCATAGAATGGGGGCCGTAATCTACCGACATTATGCATTACCATTCCATAGAATCCAAGTGGAGTTTCAGATATTTATCGTTTCCTGCTCTGTGCATCATCATGTTTTTTTTATACCTTCACTTTTAGCTCATCACCCTTCCCATTCCCATATCTCATTTAAAAAAAATGTCACTCATGTTTGACCCTTTCGACATTCGTTTAAGTTTCGACAAGAAAGATTCTTTTACATCTTATTAGTAAAATTCACCAAGTTTTTGTTCTCCGTTAATTCATCAATTTTAGCCATGTGTTATTCTTCTCATAACAACTGTGTTTAGAATGCCAAAACATTTTCCCAAGTACCTCTTTGCAACAAAAGCTCAATGACCTTTTTTTTAATGTAAAAAAAAGAACCTTATAAGTACTCCCTTACCATTTCTATAACAACAATGCACTGATAAATCTTATTTTATATTGTGAAATCTATATTGCAGGTCCCCAAGTCTTCCCTTCTCTCTTTGCAGAAGAAACTTGAATGACTATTCTACCCAGAATATGAAGCCAGTGGTGCTTCTACCACCATGATTGTGTACCATGATTGTGTTGGGTTCAATATTCATAAATCATAGTCAATATTGTTCACATTGACATGGTAGGTTAAAGCATTCATATGGGAGGTCTATTAAATTTCTATCCTCCTCTTATCCTCTCACCATTCATTCGCTCGCTTATCATTTATCAAACTGTCACCCAATCTAGGAAATTGATTTGTAATATTATAATATATATAATTAATAAATAATATACAATATGCTAATATATGCATAAAATTAAGCAACAATCTACTAATGAACACCCTGACTATTAAGAAACAAGATACTAATGGACACCCTGACTATATACTATCGAATATTCAATACGAAGATTGACTTGGGATATTAAAAACTTGAAACAAAATATTTTCTTCACCTGTCAAAATGATTTATCCTCAAGACCCAAAAGTGAATGGTAGGATTCCCATCAGGATTTTGAAGAACCCAAATCATCTACGAGTATTTGATCAAGCAAAATAGTGGTTCTAAGCATCAGGAGTGGTCTGATATTGAAGAATTTGGGTCCTGTGAGGAGCAGGAGGAAGAGGATTGGTGAGATGCAGAAGAGGATGAAGAATAGAGTGATTTGAGTTGCTGCAGTTTTCCTGGTTGCATAGATTCCTGGAATCTCTCGCGGTCGATCCCGAGGGGGTCTCGTTTGGAGAGTTATTATAAAATGGCGTTTAAGGGCATGTTTGAATTTCGGTTAGGTGAATTGGGTCTAAGTTCTTCTAGCATAGGTGTTGTCATATAGAGCCCTGATGGGGATAGCTTGATGCAAGTGCAGAAGAAATTGGACTTTTATGTTGACAGAACCATGGGCAAGCATCTGGCCCTCATGGATGGGTTATTGGAATCTTTGGAGCTGAGCGTTCCTCATATTCTAGTCTTTATGGATTTAGATCTTGTGTATGATTAGGTAATGTATTTGGGCCGATGTAAAATCAATGTAAAAATGCATTTGTGAGAACCCATCTATGGGAACTATGTTGAAAATCTTTCTGTAAAATCCAGCTTGTAGAAATTCATAGGAGAAAGTTCAATTTTTAAGTAATCCCTAATCGATCAGAAGAATGTTCAAATGTGAAATTATTTTGCAGAATCCCATATGTAAGATTTATGTCAAGGAAACCCATCTGAGAAAAGCCTATGTTCTTTTCCTAATTTTTTTTATGTTATTTTGTGCTAGTAAAGCTCTGGACCAAACATTATCATAACTTCATGCTTAGTAGGCACCCACATTCTCAGTGTAGTTGAGGAAGTAACCACTGGTCACTTGTGAGTTTTCAGTCATCACTGATTATCCAGTTACGATTTCTCTCATACCACTAGCACTCTCCAAATCACCATGGAACCATGGCCGCTTTCCAAATCACCCTCCCTCAATGATCCAACAAAGTCCCTCAAGAGGAAGGGAAATGAAGTGTGAGTATTGAATGATAAAATATCATGTATCTCTTTATAATACCTTGATGACAGGGAAGGCCTTATCCTTATTTCCATTGATATAGAAAACCTGTGCCACAAACATCTGTGAAAACATTTTCTCACAAAAATACTTTTTGAAAAAATCCATCATTGGATTGTTATCCAAAAAGACATCGCAGAATGTGTTGTTATTTTCTTGTGCTAAAGATCAATTTATATGTAAGTTGGTTTTGAATGTTTTAGCTGATTGACATAGAACAGAGTATAGACACTGGTACATTTTTTTTTGAAAGGTTCAGCTGATCTATTCATGACCTACTTGCCCCGAATAAAAGACATGTAGATTGTGACTGGGAAAATATTTAGGTGAGTTTGCAATGATTTCTATGGTTGATTAAAACTCTCATGGTTATATTTCAAAATCTACAGGTGATATCATTGTGATTGTTTATGAGAAAATAACTCGTTTATAGAGCACCCCGCATAACAAACTTCCTTTGGCTTAGGTACCAGGTGAGTAGTCATTTTGTCAAAATCTCCTGGGGACTTTTAATCCATTTGAGAACCATGCCATTAGGGTGAGAGATGAGACAGATTATCATGAAAATGAAAACTTGGTGGATGCCTTAATACTATTTTGACCTCATAATTGAACCAATCATGTTGGAAAGATTACCCGGTTTTAGATATTTTCTCTGGGTTTACCATGATCGGTATTGGCTAGTGGAAAATCCACATTTCAGTGTCTACTAAGATGTTAAACTGAGTTATGAAGGTCTGTGTTGACTAGTCGAAGTCCATAATAGAGTCTTAGACTGATTAACAAGATCTTACATTGGATTTTTCATGATTGACATCGACTAATAGAATTCCATAGTGGTCTCTGTGCTGAGTTTCTAGGTTCAATTTTTCATGGTTTGGATCAAATAATTAAAATATATAATAGGTTGTTTGTGCAATTCATAAGCTGAATTTGTCATAGTTAGCTTGTCTAGTCAAAATTCATGATAGCTCTGCTGAGAATGAAAATTGAATTTATGTCATTGCTTTCATTGGCTAGTCGAAATCCATAATATATAATTGTTGAGGTCTTAAGTTCAACATATCATGGTCATTGGTGAACCATGTTTGATTCTTCTGCAGACTATTTTGTTAGCGGAATAGCTAAATTTATCTTGATGACCATGCACTAAATTAAATATGCATTTTTAGATTGCTTTTAAAATACATAACTGAATGCATCTTGTTGGTATGATTACATTGACCAAATAGCCCGAGGCCAAGAGCTTAAGAATCAACTATTGATAGATATGAGGCAACGGATTCTGGAATATGTTAAAAAATTAGACAACTTTTTCTTAACACTTATTCATAACTATGACATTAGAAAAGCTCAGTTTTTGGCAAAAGAAGCAATTGAGATGTCGAGAGATCATCAAAGAGAGTTGATCTTATAGATGCATATGTAATAGAAAATTGCTTGATTTGTTGTGAAGATAAGGCACCATGGGATATGGTTATAGTGAAATGTTTTCACAAATTTTTCTCTCACTGCATGGTAAGATATGTAGATAGCAAGTTTCAAACTTCCCAAGTTCCAATACGGTGTCCTCAAATTGGTTGTGAACATTACATGTCTGCCTAGGAGTGCAAAGCCTTTCTTCCATATAATTGCTTTGAATATTTTTCAAAAGTTCTTGTAGAGGCAAACATCCCTGATTCAAAAAAGGTGTGTTGTACTTTCCCAAACTGTTTTGCAATGTTTGACAAGGTACACGATGCATCATCAAGATAAATCTCATCCAACCATCATGAGGATACCATAATCAGATGTGTTGAATTCCCAGAATGTCACAGTCTCTTTTGTGATCACTGTTGTGTGCCATGGCATTCATCAATGAGTTGTGAAGAATACCAGAGTCTACCATCTGATGAGAGAAACTCTGACGATGTCACATTGCATTGTCTTGCACAAAATAGACAATGGAGACGTTGTCAGGAATGGAGGGGAATGATTGAGCTCACACATGATTGCTTCCATGTGACATGTTGGTATGAATTTGTACCCTTCTTATATGGCTTTCAAGTTTTAATATATGTTTAGTAAATTTTAGTGATTAAGAATGCATAGGAGATTGGATGCATAATTCATGTCAGCAATCAGTTTAGGAATTCTTGCATAAGTTGGTTCTAATTCTGGACAATATATTGTAAGCAGGAATATTTCACCTTTTGCGGACAGAAGTTGTTCCTTTAGTCTGAATGGTTCAGATCCATAACAAATGAGTGAACGACCAAGGATGAAGACCTTCCCTGGATGTCGTAGACACATGGAATACTGCTTTGATAGTGAACCTATGTACCTGCAAGCAGATCAAACACGCAAACACATCAAAGCTACCAGAAAATCATCTACTTATCCTTGTTAGTGACTAAGGAATCTAACAACATGTACATGCGAAATCAAAACAACAGTAATGTGGGATGGAAATCAGCTTTGCATTAAGATGTATGGAGAAGCTTACAACCAATCAAGCCTTAGTGTCGACATGCATCTCCATGAGACAAACACTTCATCCCCATAAGCACCAACTTTTCTCTCTATGCACTTTAATGGCTTAGGCCAAGTGGTCAATCCAATAGCACAACAATACCTCTATAGTTCTCCCCCTAAACCATGGACATGAGCTTGTCTTTATAAGGCTCAATGGATAGGAATGGTTGAGATATTTATGGATGAGGTGGCCTCTAAGATCCTATGATGGGGGGTCTCGAGCTCAACTGACCCAAACTGATAGGGATAAGGGAGGACACGAGGCTCATGATCTAGAAGCCTCGAGAAACTTCCCTTTTTCCCATTTTACCAAGGGTACCGCTTTTCTCCTCTTATGACAGAGTGGTTTAGATGAGAAATGCTTATGGACCAAAGGACATAGGCAGTGGCACTGCTTATGGAAAATAGGAATAAGGCAGTGCGAGCAAGGTACCACTCATGGTTCATAGGGAAAGCATGGTGTTGAGTATTTTCATGTAGAATTGACAAACAACATGGGTTTCCACTCCAAGTGCTAGGATTAAGGGAAAATATGTGAGTCAAAGGTCTTATCACATGGTGGTGACAGGATTTGGGTGTAACATATATACATTGTCCTAAGAAAACACAAAATTGTAGAGATATTTGGAAGTCTAAACCATGTCTCTGTCAGATAGTTGTTTTGAATGGTTTACAGCTTCCCGAGTTGTGTTTTCTTGGCTTTCTTGTTTTATATTTCTTTCCTATGGATAGAAACATGCAGTGTTTTTCAAGCTTTAATCCTTTGCCTAGGTTGATATTCATGAAAATGGACTAGAAAAATCGGGAAAGGTATCAGTGGTTTTAGCGAGGTAAGTCCAAGTCCTGTTTACTTTTCCATTTTCCAAAAACATCCCATGTCAATTCCTTCACTGGAATTATTGAGTTTGTTCCCAAGTTTTGCATCATTATGTGTCAAGCATTCGGCCTTCTCATACAAAGTTCCAGTGTCACTATTGGAAGAGGTGCTAGCCCATGACGACTCATACGAGGGATATTTTATTTCTTGCTTATACTATTCTTTCATGCACATTCATATAAGTTTACAGGGATTATCAAATGCATTTCTATATCCTAATTGGAATCGGTAAGAATTGCTTGTACAACCACACAAGTGACTTTTCACATATTATTAATAGCTTTGAAGTCTAATTGCATTTCTCCATTAAATGATTATCTTGATTCCAATGTCGATATCATGTTCAAGGATTCTCTGCAATGGTTAGGCGTGTATATCCTGACGATTCCATTTTAAGGATACATGCTGGTGGTTAGCAATATTCATTTTACTGAGTTTTAACACTCGGAACAAAAGGATTGTAGTCATTTTCATATTGAGATAAGCATTTTTTTTGACACATGACTGTTTTCTAAACATAACCTTCTCTCTCTCTCGGTGATTACAAACCCCTGAATGAATGCAATACTAATGCCCACTCAAATTAAGAAGTTGACAGGACCTAAATGCATATAATGTAGATATATCAAATGTCCTTTATGTTTGGGAACATTCCTCAAGTCTCTATGCAACTTTGTTTTGCCAAATGGAATTTGATAAATCTCCTTTGTCTTGAAAATCTTTTTTTTGCTGGGAATTTCAAATGAATGAGATTTGTAGTAAATATTATTCAAGTTGCATGTTAATATATTATATCAAAGTATTGGATTGCCATTTATTTACAATAGTTGTTTCCAACTCTAGTTCTGTCAAATGTAGCCAATAACCTATGACTATTTTCACACTATAAGTGTGGGCATGAATTCCGCTATGCATGTGGAGATAAGTATAGGGATAAGAAGAAAACATGCCGCTGTTTGTATTGGGATGAGCACACCATAATTAACCGTTCAGCGCCACTTGAATCTCTGGTGGAGGATTTTGAAAAAAATAGAATTCTTTCAGATTCTTAAAACCATATCTCATCTCCTGATGCAAAAAACCCTATATTGGGAGTGGGCTTAGGTGAAGAAATTTTGAGTATAGATTGGGGCAGGGGGTTTGTTCCCCTAGCCATGATATAATATTTAATTTGAATCCATCAATGAATTTTTCTAATCACACCAAGTGTCAATTAAAGCATGCAGCTGTGAAATGGGAGTTAACACCCTCCCATTTCACTCATTCTTGCCACCAATCAGATTTATTATATATTCAAAGATGAGATGGGTGGACCCTTGTGGTTTAAGGGGTATTTTATAAGAGGTTGGGATATCTTTTCTAACTACCTCTTTGACATTAGAATTCATTTCACAGACTCTTGTACCTCCTCGTTCATTCCTGCCACCAATCAGATTTATTATATCTTCAAAGATGAGATGGGTGGTCCCTTGTGGTTTAAGGGGTATTTTATAAGAGGTTGGGATATCTCTTCTAGCTACCTCTTTGACATTAGAATTAATTTCCCTTGTTGGTAATAGTAGCTCTGTTAGGTCTTTCATGGTCAAATTGTTTGCAGAAATCATTTGGAGATTTTATGTCATGTAAACTGAACCCTATAGAGGAACTCATTTGGGTTGGAGGTGAATCTGAAGCACGCATGTATAGTTGTCACTTCCACTATGAGTATTGTGTCTTTTGTGAATTAACAGAGGTTAAAAGATGAATTCTAAGGTGTGAACGCCAAATAAGAGAGGCCCCAGGTGAAATGGGAAAGTTGACAAGAAGAAGAGAATATAAGGAAACAATGGAAGCCCTAGTTCAAGATTTGGCCATTTGAATGTTTGCATTGAGAGAAAGGGAGCATTAGTTTATAGTTTTCATGGAAAACCCCAAGACAAAATTTAAGGAACTAGAAGCTACAATGGGTTCTTTTCACCCATTGGTTTCTAGAATTGCAGAGTATCTTCAACTTCCCCTGGGAGAAAGAGGAAGCCACAGTCTTGCAATGTCCATGAAAGCAAGTTCAAATTTTTTAAGTGGGAGCAGCTAGCATAGCGAATTTAGATGATGTGGCTTCCTCATGTGGTTTTGGATCAAAATGGGTGTTTTACTCATGTGCTTTTTATCAACCCTAATCATTTTCAAAAATTTTACTCAATTTTTCTCATGGGAGAGATTTTGTTGTATTGTAATGTATCAGATGTTAAGTTCTACAACAGAACAATTTTCAAGCAATTTAGAAGGAGGCTCCAGTTGAATGTCAAAAGTTCCTTGTCCAGGTTACTAAGTATCAAGCAGGTCAAAACTACAAGCTATAAATGAGTCTCCTTCACCTCTTCTTAGTACTTTGGAATATATGTGGAAAATGTTATGCATGGGATTAAAATTTGAAGTCTAATGAAAAAATGCATAAAACAGGTGAGAAATGTAGAATGGAATTCATTTTACATTCTATAACTGATATTACATTTTAAATCCTATAGATACTCAGAATTATTTTAGATGTATAGTATTTGGTTGTCGATTTTTAATGCCTTTTCCTGATGACTTGAGCTCATCTTCCCTGGTGAATAAAAACACAGTAGTTTTTGACATACTTCAATTTACGTAGTATAAAAAATTTCTTGCTTTCACCTGTCATACTTTGCATGTAGGCCTCACCTAATATCAGAAGAAAACCTCATCTTCCAAGAGAGGGGATTCATTGGGAGCAAGGTGATCCCCTTTTAAAGTAGGCTGGACCACTTTTTCCTTTCTCAAAGTGGAATAGCTTCCCTTTAGATGTTAGTTGGGTGTCTACGTGATTGCTACCAATATATTGTCAGTGGATTATTGTTAAAAACAAGGTTGCATATTTGGAAAAAAAAGAAAAGCAAGAGTGGCAAAAGCTATGATTTAGGAGTCTAATGGTCATTAATCTATCAAATAGAATTTGCAAAAGACTAGGGAGAAATAGTCTCTTCAATTAGTTTACTTTCAATTAGTTTACTTCAACATAATTTGCAATCTTTCAGATACATGGTAAAGCATTGAATACAGCCCAAATAAAGGTAAAAATACAAATGAACAAAGGAAAAAGAACAGAATTTGCATTTTAATTATTTTTCTACTTTGTTTGCTACATGTTTTCAAGCTATTAAGTTACATCGTACGACAATGAACATGGTGTGAAAGTATTGCTAGTTTACAAAATGGGGTGTTCCCAATTGCTGGATGTCCCTAGAAAATGGTTGGCTATTTATGCCAATCCACAGGAAAATTGCTTCCCATCAGAATCTCTTCCTTAGCACTAGGTCCTGTCCTAATGATTTGTGGGTGGGATTTTCTAATGGATGGTCATGAAGTGAATCTTCATACATTTTAGGTAAACCATAGTATAGAGTCCAAAATTGTTCATTAGGGATTATGTACTTATGGTTTTTGGATGAAATGATTTTATGGTACAAACTAATTGGCTGAAACAATTTTATGGTATGATCTATGCATTAGATGTCTATATAGAGACACAATTTTATTTTTTTATTACAGGAAAAATGGTTTTTTTTATAGAATTACTGGATTAAGCATTGAAATTTGTTTCCAAAGTGACAAATAAAAATAGTGGAGAAATAACCACAATACTGGAGGATGGGAAAAACTATTTTCCTTGCTTTAAGTTGTTGATGTATTTGTAACTTTGGAATGTATTAATCTATGTATCTTATGTATTGTAACTCGATGTTTATTCCAGGATGTATCTATTATGTAATTGAGTCATGTTCGATATGCCCCGATGTTCTGATCAGGAGAATCAATAATGTAAACAAGTCATGTCAAGACATAGTGGGTAACCCTCTGATTGTCTAAGGGTTAAAGTCCCCGTAGTTCCGGGGCACTAGGGTTATTAGACTCTCCTAGTAGAGGTCGGCCATATTAGGGTTTTATTCATGTCAAGATTAGTATAAATAGAGAGCTAGGGTCTCTATTTAGTACACATCACTCACACACTCAAGTGTAGCGCATAGTTGAGGAAGGAGAAGACATTGGGCTAGACAAGAAGAAGATTGCTGTTGTCGGGAGTGCATCTTACTGTTTTGGGGTTTTACATAATGTGTTGATTCTATCTCTGAGGAAGTTGTGGGGTTTTATCCATTTATGGTTTCCCTGATGAAAAACACCGTGTTCATTGTCTCTTGTGTTTGATTGCTGTACTTGTTGTTCTCTTAGTAAATATCCTAACATAATGCTAGCTTGAATGTTGAAAAACTAACATGGTATCAGAGCTAACCTAAGAAGAAGACACTGTGCAGCTGTGGGAACTAGGGATTCCTAGTTTATGGATCTTCCTCCACATATTTTTAGCAAAATTAAGGTGGAATAACTCTCCTCCTTAGGGCACATCTTTCTGTCGAAGCAGAATCCAATTCTGAGGTTTTTCAGTTTTGGACCTGTCACTACTGTTGAAAATTAGGGATTTTCACAGAAGAGGAATTTTTCAGTGAGCCCAGGCTTGGATTGATCTCCTCCCCAAAATTGAAGTTAGGGACAAATTTCAAGGCATTTGGGTGGACAAAACTCAGGAAAAGAAAAACCCTAATCTGCTCCTGAACGAGCTCTGCAGGATTTCAGCTCAAGTTTCAGATCCGACATCTTGAACCTGGTAAGATCTAAAATATTTTGTATTTCCATTTGAGGTTCTCAGTTAATATGTCTCATCATACCAAGCTTGATGAAAAGCTTGAGGGAGTTGATAAATTCCGATCCTGGAAGTATAGGATCTTCGTGGTCCTAGAAGAAAATGAGTTAGACTCCTACATCCATGAGGGGGTATTAGTTTCAGAGGAAGATGAGGCAAAGGCCTTACATAAGAAGAATATGGTTATGGAAAAGAGGATCATTGCTGGTTCTGTCAAGGATCACCTTATCCCACAGGTGTCCTCTCTCAAGACACCTAAATCTATGTTTGATGCCCTAACCAAATTGTTTGATGGGAAGAACATAAATCAGAAGATGACCCTGAGAAACCAACTGAAGAATGTGGAAATTCAGAATGCAGAAACAATCAAGTATTACTTCACAAGAGTTTCTTAGATCAAAGAACAACTAGAAGCAGTTGATGAAGAAGTGGAAAATGCAGAGATTGTGATGACTACCTTGAATGGCCTTCCTAGGTCATGGTATTCTTTCATCCAAGGAATTTGTGCTAGAAAGAAGTTGGTCAAGTTCAGCAGACTATGGGAAGAGTGCTCTCAAGAAGAAGCTCGAATAACAGCTCGAGAAGAGAAGATGGGAAGTGAAGATCAAGCTCTCACGGTACACTCCAAGTCTCACTCCATGTCAAACAAAAGAAGATCTCATAGCTCCAGAGGTAAGCACTCTCACAAAGATAACACTAAAAAAGATCTATCTAGGATCATATGTTATACATGTGATGAAGCAGGACACTATGCAAGGAATTGTCCTAAGAAGCAGAAACTAATGAAGAGGAGCAACAAAAGAAGACATCATTCTCATGCTGCAGAGGATGATGAACCATCCAGGAAGAGATCCAGATATGAAAGTGAAGATTCTTCAAGCAAGGATGAATATGTTCTGATATCTGCTCTCACAGGTAACATTACTCATGGAAGTGATGATTGGATTATAGACAGTGGGTCTTCCAAACATATGATTGGATTCGAGGAATCCTTTGTGAGACTGTCAGAACATGAATCACCTCACAAGGTAAAGCTAGGAGATGACTACCAATATCCAATAAAAGGTAGTGGGGAATCTTCCTATAAACTAGACTCTAGAAAGTCTCTAACAATGAAAGAAGTATTTTTTGTGCCAGGACTGAAGAATAACCTTCTCTCCATATCAGCATTAGATGCAAAAAGAATGCAGGTTACATTCATATATGGTCAAGTCATCATGTGGCCAAAAAGAAAGACTATCGATGATGCGGTAGTGATTGGAGAACAAGAAGGAGGATTATACAAATTGAAGGGCCATCCAGAACAAGCCTTGGTCCATGACATAGTATAGATATGTGAACTTTGGCATAGAAGGCTCGCACATGTGCATTACAGAGCACTACCTATTGCAAGCAAAGCTATCGAAGGTCTTCCATAAATCCAAGCAAAACATGATGGGGTTTGCAAAGGATGTGTGAAAGGAAGGAATACAAAGAAGAAATTTCCAAGTAGTGAAAGCAAAGAAAAGGAATCTTGGAAATCATCCACTCCGATGTATGCGGTCCTATGTCATGAAACTATCTAAGCGGGTATGCATATTATGTTTCTTTTATTGATGAATTTTCTAGGAAGACATGGGTTTAATTCAGGAATAATAAAGATGAAGTATTCAATAAGTTCAAGGAATTCAAAGCCTTGATCAAAAACCATATTGAAAATAAGATCAAGACCTTTCGATCAGATAATGGCGGAGAATTCACTTCAAATAAATTCAAAGAGCTATGCAAAGAATCAGGGATTAAGAGGGAGTTGTCCACTCCTTATAATCCAGAACAGAATGGGATTGTGGAACAGAAGAACATAACTGTCATAAAAGCTGCAAAAGCAATGCTTCATGATCAAGACCTTCCTATGCATCTTTGGGCAGAAGCTGCCAGAACAACGATGTATGTACAAAACCATACTCCACATAGAGTACTCGAGAACAAGACTCCTGAAGAAGTCTTCTCCGGTAAGAAACCAGAAGTTAGCCATCTCAGAATATTCGGCTGTCCTGTGTACATCCACATTCCGAAAGAGAAGAGGATTAAATTAGATCCTTCAGGAAAGAAGGGTATATTTGTTGGATACTTTGAAAGCTCGAAGGCTTATAGAATATATTTCCCAGGATACAAGAATATTGACATCAGTAGGGATGTAACATTTGATGAAGACACACCTTACAACAAATCCAGAAAGAGACCTGCTGAAGAACCTGAAGAAGCTGAAGCACCCAGAATTCATGATACAACCATGAATGAAGAAACTCAAGAAGAAGTTCAAGAATTTGAAGAACCACAAAGAACTGTAGATCCACCTCTGGAGAAGAATCCTCATAAGAGGAAACCTGCTTGGGTACGAGAACTTATCCAAGGTGCGGAAAGATATGGGGCTCCAGAAAAGAATCATAGAGAAAGAAAGAGGACCAGATCCTGTTCCGGGTATGTAGCTTTACTATGTGATTTCATTGATAAAGAACCCTCTAGTTATGAAGAAGCGGCATAACAGAAAGAATGGAAGGATGATATGATCGAAGAGTACCAATCGATCATGAAGAATGATGTTTGGGATGTTGTCCCAAGACCAGACAGGAAGTCAGTTGTAACTTCCAAATGGATCTACAAGATCAAACATGCTATAGATGATAGCATTGAAAAATACGAGGCAATATTTGTAGCTCAAGGTTTCTCTCAGAAAGAAGGAATAGACTATGAAGAAACCTTTGCACCTATAGCTAGATACACTTACATTAGATTAGTACTTGCTCTGGCTGTAGTGATGAAATGGAAGATACACCAAATGGATGTCAAGACTGCTTTCTTGAATGGTGTAGTGGAAGAGGAAGTCTATGTAGAATAGCCACTCAGTTTTGAGACACATGACAGGGAGTCTCATGTATGCAGATTGAAGAAAGCCCTGTACGGTTTGAAACATGCACCTAGGACATGGTACGACAGAATTGATAGCTTTCTATCTAGTTTGGGATTTACCAAGAGTAAAGTAGATTCCAACCTTTACTACAAGGTTGAATATGGCAACCTAGTGATGCTTCTACTATATGTAGATGATCTATTTGTGACAGGTATGGATGGGTTGATTACTGATACGAAGAGAAAGCTTGTTGTCGAGTTCGAGATGAAGGACTTGGGTATGATGCATTATTTTCTAGGTATGGAGGTGTGGCACAGTGCGAATGGATCTTCCTTGGGCAAGGGAAGTATGCAATAGAGATCCTAAAGAGGTTTGTGATGATGGACTGCAATACTATGGCCGCACCTATGGCATCGAACCTGAAGCTATTGAGCGATGCTTCATCAGATTCGGTTGATGCTACGATGTATCGTCAAATGAATGGGTCATTGATGTACCTGACGAACATGAGACCAGAAATTTGCTTTGCTGTGAACACCTTGAGCCAGTTCTCGACAGATCCGAGAAATGTTCATTTGATTGCTGCAAAACATATTATGAGGTACCTAAGGGGTACAGATGATTATGGGATCAAGTACGATGCGAATCAGAAGATTAACCTGGAGGGTTATGTTGATTCATATTGGGTAGGCAGTGCCATCGATAGGAAGAGCACTTCAAGGTGTTGCTTCAGTATGGGATCAGGTGTGATATCTTGGTTTAGCAGGAAGCAATCCCATGTGGCACTGAGTACAGCTGAAGCAGAGTATGTCGTAGCTTGTTCAGCTAGTTGTGAGGAAGTATGGATGTGGAAGCTACTGTCTGATTTATTTGATCTCCAGATGGATGCTACTTGTATACATTGTGACAACCAGAGTTGCGTGAATTTGTCAGAGAATCCAGTGTTCCATGACAAGTTGAAGCACATCGAGATCAAGTATCACTATATCAGGGATATGGTGTAGAGAGGAGCAGTGAAGCTACAGTATGTTGCGATGGAGTAATAGATAGCTGATGTGTTGATAAAGCCATTGGCCAGAGCGACGTTTGAGTACTTCAGGGAGAAGCTTGGTGTTCTCTAGATCGAGGTTTCCTCCAAGGGAAAGTGATGAGTCCCATAGCCATTATGACGAGTAGGTCAGATGTAAGGGCCGAGCCATTCTATCATGGTGAGAGGATTCAGTTCCTTCCATGTCAGATATGAGTGCTGAGATCCAAATCCATTCTAATGAGCAGGTCAGATGTAAGGGCTGAGCCATTTTGTCTTGGTGAGAGGATTCAGTTCCTTCCATGTCAGATATGACTGTTGAGATTCATAGCCATTCTGACGAGCAGGTAAGATATAAGGGTTGAGCCATTTTGTCATGGTGAGAGGATTCAGTTCCTTCCATGTCAGATATGAGTGCTGGCCATTCTGTCGAGTAGGACAGATGTAAGGGAAACTGCCATTCTCCGGGAGAATGGAGGCACCTGGTCCATTACCAGGTAGCTCAGTCTGGGACTGGGGGCCTTTCTAATGAGGGTGGAGGATTTAGTTCCTTCCAGGTCAAATGTGAGTGCAAGCCTTTCTGGCGAGGGTGGAGGACTTGTTTCCTTCCAGGTCAGATATAAGTGCTGAAGCCTTTTCATAGATGATAGTGATGTCCTGTCATGCTGGTGAATGTGAGTGCTGGGCCTTTCTGATGTGATTGTAGGTTTGTACATGATCAGATGTGAGTGCTGGGAATTCCTTTTTGATGAGTAGGTCAGATGTAAGTGCTGGGTGAATACCTACATGATGGCTAGGCCTACAAAAAGCATGAAAGAAGGATAGCTCTGTATAACTTCCTATGACGAGATAGCACACATGATGATGACCAGATGAGATCCAGATCAAGCTATGATCGAGATCTAGTTATGATGACTCTGAGAGATCTAGATCGAGTGATGATCCAGATCCAGCAGTGATGATCCAGATCGAGTGATGATCCAAATCCAGTAGTGATGATCCAGATCGAGTGATGATCCAGATCGAGTGATGATCCAGGTCCAGTAGTGATGATCCAGATCCAGTAGTGATGATCTAGATCCAGTGATGATGTCCCATGATGATCCAGATTGAGAGATGATCCAGATCCAGTGATGATGTCCCATGATGATCCAGATCCAGTGATGATGATCCAGATCGAGAGATGATCTAGATTCGAATAATGAAGATGACTTGAATACTCAGAAGACTCAAGATACAGATGACGAGATGATCCAGTTGATACAGAGAAGAAGACCAATGCTAAAAATGGTGCTGATAGAATACCTTCCTAGTTAAGAGGGAGTGTTGATGTATTTGTAACTTTCAAATGTATTCATCTATGTATCTTATGTATTGTAACCCAATGTTTATTCCAGGATGTATCTCTTATGTAATTGAGTCATGTTGTCATGCCCCAATGTTCCGATCGGGAGAATCAATAATGTAAATAAGTCATGTCAAGTCATAGTGGGTAACCCTTTGATTGTCTAAGGGTTAAAGTCCCCGCAGTTTTGGGGCACTAGGGTTATTAGACTGTCCTAGTAGAGGTCGGCCCTAGTAGGGTTTTAGTCATGTCGGGGTTAGTATAAATAGAGAGCTAGGGTCTCTATTTAGTACACATCACTCATACACTCAAGTGTAGCGCATAGTTGAGGAAGGAGAAGACACTGGGGCTAGACAAGAAGAAGATTACTGCCGTCGGTAGTGCATCTTACTGTTTTGGGGTTTTACATCTTGTGTTGATTCTATCTCTGAGGAAGTTGTGGGGTTTTCTCCATTTATGGTTTCCCCAATGAAAAACACTGTGTTCATTGTCTCTTGTGTTTGATTGTTGTACTTGTTGTTCTCTCAGTAAAGATCCTAACATAATGCTAGCTTGAATGTTGAAAAAGTAACATAAGTACCACTTGTGTCCCCTATCAACATAGCCCTTTGTGATGGACAGGGCTTGATTAGGTCATCCAAGTACATAACGATTTACAAAATTATTGTGAAATGGCCATTTATCATGGTAGTCAACATATATACAAAATTTTCACTATTGAATAAAAAGGGCTACAAGAACAAATACACTTTGGCATGACTTTGTGGGGTCCTAGTCCTTTATATCTATTCGGTCTTGTCCTGCTGATTGTTGCTTCACATAGTGAAAGCATTAATTCTTCTCAATGTCTCTCTGCATATTTAAATCTAGTATTTTATTAACTCCATTTAATTTTTATATGTCCCATTCCTTACAATCTTTCCATGAAAAACAGAGAGAAAGAGAGTTGTTTCTGCAGTAAAATATTACATACCATTAACCATGCATCAAGGGTTATCTATCTCTTGTGGCATGAAATGAATTCCGCCATGGAATTGAATTTCATAGTTATACAATATTCAATCTTTAGAGGTTACACGTGGGATATATCTTCAGAGATTGGTCAGGTTTTGCTTATCCTATGGAATCTGAAATTTACCTTTTCGTTATTTTATATATGCTTTATGTTTGTTGGTCTTTGCCATAATCCTTAGAATTTTTATGTATCATCTTGATAGATTCCTATTATATAATTCATTGTAGCTTATATGAGATTCTTTGAAATCATAGAGGTAGACCATGCTTTTGCTTGCATGATAAAAGCTTTTACGAGTTATGCTCTACTATGGTAAACATTTAAGACCAGTGGTTTTGTTTATGTTAAGTTCAGGTGAACACGCCAGCAAAAGCATTTCAGGTGAACACGCTAGCAACATACAAGGAGAATCATCAGTTACAGTGCAGCTTGAAGGTTCTTATACCACTATCAATGGTTTGAAAAGATCCAAGGAAAAATCCACAAAGCATCCAAATTTTTCAAAAGGTTCAACAGGGAAATCTTCAGGAAGAATAAATGAAAGTATAGTAAAATCAAGTGAGATAATTGAAAAATATTTTTCTTGCATTCCACTTTAAGTTAAAAACGGAATTCTTGTATGAGTATTCATTGAGTACCAATTAGACACACTATATATTTCTAGGATTCTTGTGTTTTCAACAATTCTCTCGGTCAATTGTTAAGAGTTTAGCTGAACTAGAGTGATTTTATTCTCATCTTGACCAGTGTTCTATGACATAGTTTTTTGTTATATCAGTTATTCTTTCCATATGAGTACTTTCCCAAGATTTTCAACTGGGACAATATCAAATTTCTACCCCGTGGATTGATAAATTGTGGAAATAGGTAATCTTATTCTACACTTGTGACACTTATAATAATGCATCACTATATTACATGATTCCTATATACTATCATGGACTATATGGCATCAGCTTTAGAGTCTTTGTGGATGGGTTTCTTATTGTGTAGTCTCCAAATTCTTTATGAGATGGAATTCATATTGTAAAACTAAACATATCATGCCAGATATTATGCACTTTGATGTTCCTACAGTCATGTTGATTATATCCCAATCATAAGCTTCCTTATTTTATTGTTAAAATAGAGCTTATCTTGTCAATTTGTACATTGTTCTGTCAAAAAATTAATAGCCAACTGATTTGATCAGTGTTACATGGGGACGCATCCCCCAGGGTCAAGAATTATACTTGTAAATACTCTATACAACTCCACATCTTACATGAAACTTTATGAATATTTTTGTATGGATTGTGGAATCTTGATTGTTTGGACGTGCAATCTTGTCATTTTTAAAGTGCAAGAACAAAGTTACTCAGGTCACTCATCAATCTCAGTTACAAAATCCATGGATCGTATTTGGTTGTTGTTACTTTAGGTCTTTATGAAGAAAAGGAGCATTTTGTTGTCAAGTTTATATGATCTTTTTCAAATATGTTTGCAAAACAATTACATGATAACAATGGGATATTTAGGGTTATGTTATTTCAAGGATATGTATTTCATATTCTTAAAGTCAGCTATTCTAATCTTGGACATCCTTTCACTATGTGATAAATGATTCAGTTTTGTCGTTTATGAATAAAATTTTGAATGAATGATTATTGCTCAATATATTATGTTATTTTTGTAGCACTCTGAATATGACTCTAGTATTGTTTATGATAGATATTGCAACATACAACTATTCCTAAGGAACCTATGTTTTTTCCAGAGTTTCCACCTCAACGTACATTTATGGAAATCATTTTTATTTTATCAGGATAACTTGACCCTACGATGGTGTACATGCTTATGCACATATTATCTACTACTAAAAATTTAGAAAGTATTTCAATTTAAGGAATGACATGAATTTACTTATGTAATTCGGAAAGGTAGGAAAACATGTTGCTTTGATGAGTAGGCTTTGAGGAAATTATTTTTTATTTGTCGTGTCTTCCAATTTTTTATAGACACAGAGAATGCAATGAACTATGTGGATGAATATACTCTTCCTATCTTGTGTGTGGCATCTGAATTGGAATGCCTTCCTGCCTACTCTCGCAATTCATTTTTGTACTAGACAATTCATGATTACGCACATGCATATCGATGTGGTTGGACCACTCCTTATCATGTAATTTAGTACACATATTCCTTCCTGATTAATTAGAATACTTTAAGAATATTAAATGTTCTATATACATATCAGGTTGTTGCTTACATCATCTCTGCTGTGGAAGAATCACTCAATAATAAGCTTGCAATGATGCTTTTCATTTATTTTAATGCTCATGAAGTCAAAAAGCAAGATGTAGCTTCTACAACACGCTTTCAAGAAGGTATGAGAGGGATTATTATATCATTGGTTGTGTCCATGAGTTGATAAATATTTATACAACATATCTCGGATGTCTACTTTGTAGGAAATCCCCTCTCCATATTCGATGGCATTTTTATTCCAATTAAGGATAACATAGATTGATATTCGTATCCTACTATAGGTAAAATTCCATTGTCATGATTAGAGGGTATCAAGGGTATGGACATTTGAAAATTTACATAATATGGGTTTTTATGCCTTTTCTTTCCTGGTTCTAGGTGACACAGTCTGGTTTCACAAGATAAGAGAAGTTAAACAAGATGCATCGAGCGTGTCACGATTACGCAGTTGTGTTGTGGTATTAGTTGGGAAGGTAAATATGCATGAACTGGGAATGGGAGTAACTGGAAATAATCCACATTATGGATAATGCCATCAAATCAATTTGAGTTTTGTAACATTAATTTGTTCTTAGGGTTATGTATTTTCTGAATGTTTAGGTTTCTCAGTTTATAATCATTTTCTCTATAAAAAAATTCAGTGTACATGTGCCTAAAGAATGGAAAAAATAATGTGCAGAGAGATTATGATGCGATATACGTTAAATGATTTATAGTTTTAATTTTTTTTTCTCATGGAGACAAAAAAAAAGAGATTTCTTTACTATATTACTGAGAATTTATAGAGGAATACATCACAGTGAACAAATTTCTGAAATGCTCTAAAACCATGTGGAAATTTCTTGGAATTTGGAATTCAGAAATTTCACCTCTTTGACTAGAGGTTTCCCAGATATTAACCCTTGTGATTTTTCAGCATTAGGGATGTTATGAATTATAGAATAAAACAACAGTGGAAGGATAACAATATTTCACTTCCTAGCAGTCCAATTTTCCAAGCGATGCAAGGAGAAAAGATACCAAAGTGACTTGAGAAGTTTCAACCCACTAGAGAAATATTATTGTGCATAAACCAAATATGAAAACTCACTTTTAAAGCATTATAAAAAACACATACTTATTTAATTATAGTGTCAAAATAGTCAACAAAATTGTCCTTTACTTATGTCAAATCAACTAGACATATATAGTTGTAACTTATGATTCATGAATAACATACATGGCTGAAAATCAAATCTGCAATTTACACAAGTTGTTGATAGCTAAAAACATCATCAATATACACAAGATGAAGTTGTTGTGTTACCATAGCATTCACAAGGCCAATGCAATCCACTAGCTCTCCAAAACCCTAGCTAGGGAAAACAATGAAATCCTTAACTCAACTAAGGAGCTCCAACATTCATGAAATACTCAAACGATTCCTCCAAGGAAATATATCCTCATTTCTTCTTCACTAAATACATCATAGGGTTTCATGAAAAAATCCTAATCTCAAACCTTCAAGGGATGAAACCCTAATAATAGACTTAAATATGTTCCAAGAAGATTAAGAAACCCTAGTGATTCTGAGAGAGAGAGAGAGAGAGAGAGAGAGAGAGAGAGAGAGAGAGAGAGAGAAATAAAGTACATAAGAAGATCCAAGAGAGAGAGGAGAGATCATCACCAATTCCTTATTCACAAGAATAAATCCACCAATTCATTCTTCACAAGATTAAATCATGGTCCCTTGAATCTAACAAGGATCAAAGTCCAAACCAAGACGTCCTCTCTAGATTTCATACCTCCTCCTAGGGTTTCCTCATAAACCCTAGTGAATTTCTCGAAGAAGATAAGCGCAAATAAAATAGTATAATGACGATGATAATGAAAGGACTCTCTCTTTTTTCTATATATATGGGATGTAAGGGAGGTGTGGCAGGAGGATGGACATGTTTTCCTGGGGCAAGAAAAATATGTTGCATATATTCTGAAGATATTTTAGATGGAGGAGTGCGAGCGCATGTCCAAACCCATGATCACCAACTGGAAGAAGCTTCATGCTACCGATGGAGAGTTGGTGGATCCTACTTTGTATTGTCAGCTTATTGGTTCTTTGATGTATTCAGTCAACACCAGACCAGACATGACTTTTGTAGTGAACACTCTTAGTCAGTTCATGGTGGAACCTAGGAAAGTGCATTGTACAACTACAAAACACATTTTGAGATTATTTTGTTGGGACTTTAAACTATGGTATGGACTACATGAGGTCAGGTGGAGTGGGCTTGGTTGGTTTCACAGACTCAGATTGGGAAGCCAGTGCTTCGGATTGGAAGAGCATTTTTGGTTGTTGTGTTTGTTTCTCCTTTCCATGACATCATCCACCACTATATTCAAGTTACTTATGAATTTTTGATCTATGGATCTATATTAACTTGATAATCATTACTTTGTATTCTTGAATGATGCAAAATTTGTTTGAATATTATCATTATCAAGTAATAACAACTTCTTAAAGGCTGCTAGCTCAATGGTAGAGCACCTGCCTAATTATAGGTAGGAGGTTGGTGGTTCGATTCCTTCGTGCCCTATCATAAATTTGTGACTAAAAAAAGGACTAAATTCATATATATATATATATATATGACTATTAGTAGCTAATTTCCCCTATCTTATAGCGTGACTAACGTTTAGTCGTATTTAGCTTAATCATTAATACGTTATCATCTAGTAGTTTATTTAGTCGTATATTGTTCATTAATTGTTGTAATCAGTGACCAAATAAATGACTAAATCCATGACTAAATCAATGACTAAATCATTGACTATAAATGACTAAATCAATGACTAATAATTCAAGCTATTAATGACAAAGTGAAATACAACTAAGTTAGTGAAGCCATAAGATAGTGGAAATTAACTACTATTAGTCACTGACTCAAAAATAGTCGTTTATAGCCATATTTTAGTTTGTTTTTTAGACATTAATTTCTCATTTTGTACTAGTGGATTTCTCTAAAAATGACCAACAAACTTTGCATCTTTGTCAGACACATCACTCAAAGGAAACCCATGCAACTTTACAATTTGTGAGAATAATAGGTTAGCAATATTGGTTGCATCATTAGTATTTTTACATCCAATAAAATGAGCCATTTTGGAAAATACATCTACCACAACATAAATTGAAGCATGACCTCTCTGAGTTCTAGGTAAACCCAAAACAAAATCCATGCTTATGGAATCCGAAGGCCTAGCTGGAATAGGAAAGGGTTGATACAATCATGTGTTCTGACTTCTCCCTTTTTCATGTTGACAGATTCCGCATCTTAGAACAAATTTCTTCACATCATGATCCATATTGTTAGAATAATCAACCCATAGTTTACCCACTTAGACATTAATTGCATTATTTTTGTCTTATTTGCCTAGTTCATGTGTCCCACCTTGTGCAAGTTGCTATTTGCCTATCCATAGAGGTAAAACTTGCCTTATTTGACTCATGTAGCACATGTGAGAGCTAAAGGAATCAATTCTACTTTATTCCTGGCCTCCTAGGTGCCCTTCTGCTTTTTCTGCTTTATTGCCTGCTTTTTCAGTGTTTTAAGGCAAAAGGAAAAGCTAGACTAGGTGAGGTTGACTTGTTTTTTGTCCTACACATCCTCCTCTCTTTTCTCCATGAAAAAGCATGTATGAGCTGCCATTCCACCACTCTTTAGATTTCCTATGCCTTTTTTCCAATTCGTGAGCTCCATGACATATTTGGGATTAGCTTTTTACACCTATGGGGGATTTGCTTATTTTTGGTAAGCCTGCTTTATGCTAGATTTGGATGCCTCCTCATGCATTTGATTTCTTGATGTATTATATTTATTCAGCAACCTATGTTATTACAGGGTTGGCTATTGTACACTCAGTTAATACAATTTAATGTTACAACTCCATATTCAGTCTCTTTTGTGAGCAATTTTGCATGATCAATTGATAATTGTTGTGAGTAAAATTAATCTATTGCTGGCCTTAATTTCCACATGGTATCAGAGCCATTGTAGGTTGTTTCTCTCCTTCAAATTTTTTTTTGCAGGTTCGACATCAAAGACTGGGAGCCTTCTACTGACAGCCGGGACATATTTTCTAGAGCTATGGATCAATCACAGGAAACTATCTTGACTCCCTTCAATTTATTTGAATGGAAAGTAGAGATGGAGATACTGTTGAGAGCGAATGGACTCTACAGGGTGACTATGGCAACAGAAGCAGAGCCCAATGCAGTTGCAGAGAAGATAAAATAGCACAACAGGAGGGATGAGGCTTATGGCCTCCCGTGCCTGAGTATTTCCAGAGACCTCCTTTTCCATCTCGATGGATTGACATCACCGAATGAAGTATGGGAGAAGCTTGCTGATCTTTTTGGAAAGACAGATGAGATGAGGGGACATCAAATCGAGAATGAGCTGATTTCTCTAAGTCCAACAAGCTTTGAATCCCTGCAGCTATATTTCTCCAAGTTCAAAGCACTAGTTTTGCAGCTGAAACAATGTGGTATTGAAAAGAAAGATGATGAGCTCGTACTAGCCATCCTCTCGAAGCTGGGACCTGATTATTCAGTGTTTGTTTCGACCTTCTATTCCACAAAACTGACAGCTCGAACCTGGAAGATGCCTAGCCTTGCAGATTTCATGGAATCTCTCACACAAGAACAGGATAAGCTGGTGATGATGGGCACCATCAAACCATCCAAATATCAAGCTTTGATTGTTGGATATTCGAGGGCGGATTCAAAAAGAAAAAAGAAAGCTAAAAATCCACCTGAGCAAAAGAGAGACAAGAAACAGTCTTCGGAGGATCCACAAGGTCCCAAGAAGAATTACCAGAAGAAGAAGAACAAAGGTGAAATGAACAAGTGCGCATACTGCAATAAGGGCAATCACTCTGAAAGCTCTTGTATGAAAAAGCAGATAGACATGCTGACCCAACTCCTGGAGAAGAATGGAATCTCCCTTCTAGAAAGCTCAAAGAAGAGAGAAGGAGGATCAAGTTCTGATGACAGAGAGAGAGTTCATGCTCTAGTTGCTGGCACATCAAGCTCACCCAGTTTTATCATTGATTCTGGAGCTTCAAGACACATGGTTTCAACTAAGGAGGCCTTCTCCTCACTGGATATGTCGAAAGGACCATCTATTATACTGGGAGATGACTCTCTCACTGAAAGTAAAGGTAAAGGAAGAATAGATCTTGATCATGGTCAGTTCAGCAATGTGTTGTATGGCCTGGTCTCGCCTCCAACCTCTTATCAGTGTACTAGATGACCCACACTGGGTCTCCTAAGAAGGTCATATTCTCCCCCGATGAAGTTGAGATCACAGAGATTTCAACTGGTAGAGTCATTGTAAAAGGAGTTGCGAATCATGCTCAAAAGGTATACATGTTCTCACACTTCCTACCTTACTCAAACGCCTCTGCTCTTCTCATTCATGCTAATGAAGCCAGCAAGCTGTGGCATGAAAGATTTGGCCATCTAAATTACAAGTATCTATCTGATCTTAGTGAAAAATAAATGGTCATAGGGTTTCCCAAGATTAAATTTTCCAAAGGAGTCTGCCAAGGTTGTATCCTAGGAAAACACCCAAAGCACAAATTTGAGAGAGCTAGTCATGAGAGAACCTCTGCACCCCTTGAGCTGATCCACAGTGATGTTGCTGGTCCATTCCCTAATATGTCTATGAGTCAGGCCAAATATGCATTGAATTTCATTGATGACTTTTCCAGGTATTGCTGGGTTCACTTCCTGAAACACAAGTCTGAAGTTTTTGGCCTATTCAAAGTCTTTAAGGCTCTGGTTGAAAACCAGTCTGGAAGGAAACTCAAGGCCCTCAGATCTGACAATGGGGGTGAGTATGTCAAGTCTAAGTTTATTAATTATTATGCAGATGCAGCATTCTATCCCTTACACACCACAACAAAATGGTGTTGCTGAGAGGAAGAACATACCACTGAAGGAGATGGCAACATGCATGATGGAGGCCAAAAATTTGCCACCAAAGTACTGGGCCGAAGCTATCAAATATGCAGCCTATATTTAGAATAGGGTGCCTCACAAACATCTTGATGGTATGACTCCCTTCAAAGCATGGAGTGGGCACAAGCCAGATGTGACCCATTTCCGGATTTTTGGCTCAAAGGCATGGGCTAGAATCCCGACAGAGAAGAGGAAGGCTTTGCAGCCCCAAAGCCAAGAGTGTCTTTTTGTTGGATACTATGAATATTGAAAAGGGTACAAGTTGATAAATTTGAGCACAAATAAATCCTTCATCGAAAGGTGTGTTCAGTTTGAAGAAGAACCCCTTCCAGAAGTGGAATTTGGTGAAACCTCTTCACCACCTGAACCTCAAGAAGTAAGTAAAGAGTTTGTTGAACATGATGATTGTGATTTGTCTGATGGAGATCAGTTTATTGCATAACCTAATATCCCCAAAAGGACAAAATGGGAAGCCAAGAAACTACATGCAGCAGGTGAGCTAGCTAGGGATCCCAATGACCCAAGGAGGACTAGATCTCAATTTGAGAGTGGTCTGTGCATGAAGGATCCTATGTTTGCTGAAAAATGCTATTTGATGGTCGAGTCTGATCCTCAAACATATGAAGAAGCATTAGGAGATCCAAGATGGCAAACAGCCATGAAGGAGGAGTTCAACTCACTCCAGAAGAGCAACACATGGGAGCTAGTGGATCTTCCCCCAGGGAGAAAACTAGTACAGTGTAAGTGGGTCTATAAGACCAAATTTACTGCTGATGGTTCACCACTAAATTACAAGGCCAGATTGGTATCTAAGGGATACTCACAGGTTCATGGCATATATTACAATGAGACCTTTGCCCCAGTGGCAAAAATGGATTCCATCAGGCTAGCTCTAGCCATTGCAGCCTCAAGGAAATGGGAGGTACATCACATGGATGTAAAGTGTGCCTTCCTGAATGGATATCTCACTGAGGAGATATATATGCAGCAGCCTCAATGTTTTGCTACTAACCCTTCTCTTGTGTGCAGGTTGAGAAAGTCATTGTATGGGCTAAAGCAAGCCCCCAGGGCTTGGTATGCCAAGATTGATAGCTTCTTGCTATCACTGAATTTTGTTCGGCGCAAATCAGATCCAAATGTCCATTTTAATTTAGTTAATGGTTCATTAATGATCATTGTGTTATATGTTGATGACCTCCTCATTACAGGAAGCTCACAGGCTGGGATTGCTTCCTTAAAAGGAGCTATGAACCAAGCCTTCTCCATGACAGATTTGGGGCTCTTAAGTCAATTTTTGGGGCTTGAGATCTCTCAAACCAAAGCTGGAATCAAGGTGCACCAGTCCAAATATGCCTTGGAATTGCGGAAAAAATTCAGAATGAAGGATTGCAAAGCAATCAAAACTCCTTTCCTTTCAGGAGTGAAGCTGGAAGAAGCTAATTCTTCACCGATGGTAAACAATACACTGTATAGGAAATTGATTGGTTGTTTGTTGTATCTGACACATACTAGACCTGATATTTGTTATTCAGTAAGTGTGGCTTCTAGATTCATGGATCAGCCTCAAGAGATCCATTGGAAAGCAACCAAAAGGATCCTTAACTTTGTTCAGGGAACATGGACACATGGGATCTTCTATAAAGCAAAATCTGATCTTGAGTTGATTGGATTTACTGACAGTGATTGGGCAGGTGATAGCATAGACATAAAGTCCACTTCAGGATATGTGTTCATGCTTGCAGAAGGGCCAATCAGCTGGTCAAGCAAGAAACAGAGTGCCATTGCACTCTCATCTACAGAAGCAGAGTACAAAGGAGTTGTTAATGCAGCAACTCAATGTTTATGGTTGCAGGGTTTACTTGGAGAGTGTGGCTTCGAACCTGAGTAATCCACTACCATCTACTGTGATAACCAGAGTACCATTTGAATCTGCAAGGATCCAGTTCAGAAGCAGAGAACCAGACACATTGAGATCCATATGCACTACTTCAGAGAACTTGTGCATGATGGCACCATTCACCTACTCTTCTGTTCATCTTCAGAACAAGTAGCTGATATCTTCACCAAAGCATTTTGTGAGAATACCTTCAGCAATCTCAAATCACTACTAGGGATTGCTGATCATGCTGTGAAAGCATGAGTGAAGACAATATTCTACAATTTTGTTTTACAGTCCATGTTTAAGGGAGGATTTTCCCAAGTTGGTTTTGCCTCTTTCCTTGTTTAAATGGATTTGCAGTATGTAAAGGGTGACTAAGCCTTGTTGCTAGGCCCTATAATTTTTTGATATATTACTCATAAGTCAGGCTTAAGGGGGGGTGTTAGAATAATCAACCCATAGTTTACCCACTTAGACATTAATTCCATTATTTTTGTCTTATTTGCCTAGTTCATGTGTCCCACCTTGTGCACGCTGCTATTTGCCTATCCATAGAGGTCAAACTTGCCTTATTTGACTCATGTAGCACATGGGAGAGCTAAAGGAATCAATTCTGCTTTATTCTTGGCCTCCTAGGCGCCCTTCTGCTTTTTTTGCTTTATTGCCTGCTTTTTCAGTGTTTTAAGGAAAAAGGAAAAGCTAGACTAGGTGAGGTTGACTTGTTTTTTGTCCTACACATCCTCCTCTCTTTCCTCCATGTAAAAGAATGTATGATCTTCCATTCCACCACTCTTTAGCTTGCCTATGCATTTTTTCCAATTCGTGAGCTCCATGACAGATTTGGGATCAGCTTTTTACACCTATGGGGGATTTGCTTATTTTTGGTAAGCCTGCTTTATGCTAGATTTGGATGCCTCCTCATGCATTTTATTTCTTGATGTATTGTATTTATTCAGAAACCTATTTTATTATAGGGTTGGCTATTGTACACTCAGTTAATACAATTTAGTGTTACAGCTCCATATTCAGTCTCTTTTGTGAGCAATTTTGCATGATCAATTGATAATTGTTGTGAGTAAAATTAATCTATTGCTGGCCTTAATTTCCACACATATTTGGCCAAAAATAAAAATTAATCACTAGAGAAAAAGTCTTTCCTTGTCCAAAATGTCTTGATAGACCTCCACTATGCTTTTTTTGAATTAAATTTTCTCTCATTGAACACCTTGGAATACACAATTTACTATCCTTGAACAACTGTTTTTCTTGCAACATATAATCTAACCACTGGCTTCTATTATGGGTAACTGGATTTTCACAGGCTGCATAGATATCCTTGAAATCTAAATCTTTTTTATACATATCAATCAAGATTTCAAATCCGAAAGTACTGACCTTAACTTATTGTAATACCAGATTTATATTGCTCAAAGCATTAACAACTTTATTAGACTTACCACTTGTATGTTTGATAGAAAAGGTAAAGTTCTGCAAAAAATCTACCCACTTAACATGTCTGTGGTTTAATCAAGGCTGACTATTTATGAACTGCAAAGCATGATTGTCAGAATACAACACAAATTCCTTAGGCATTAAATAATGTCTCCACTTCTTAAGAGCCTTCACAATAACATATAATTCTTTATCATATGAAGAGTATTTCTACTTTGCTTCATTCAATTTTTCACTGAAGTATTCCACTGGCCTTTGATCTTGACTCAAAAATGCTCCCACTATTATAATTGATCCACTAGCCTCTGTTTCAACTTGAAACACTTTGCCAAAACTGGGCAAAGCCAAAATAGGCTTCTTAGTTATCTTTTTTTTCAACAACTTAAAATTTCTATGAGCTACTTCTATCCATTTGAAAGGATTTTTACTTCCGCTAAAAGTATCTATGAAAGTTGCACAAATATGACTAAATGTTTTGATTAACTTCCTATAGAAACTAGCAAGTCCATGGAAACTCCTTACCTCATAAGCATTCTTTGGAACTGGCCGATTTAAAATCTTTTGTACCTTGTCAGGATCCATCTTCAGTCCTTCTTCCAAAACCACAAATCCCAAGTAAACTGACTCTTTCTTTAGGAAACGACATTTCTTCAGATTTATCAGCAACTTCTCTTTCTACAAAGTCCTCAACAACAAATTAAGGTGTCTTAAATGTTCCTCTCTATTCTAACTGAAAATTAGAATGTCATCTAGATACATTGTCACAAACTTCCCAGTAAATTCTTTTAAAGCCTCATTCATCAATCTCATGAAGGTACTGGGTGCATTATTAATCCTAAATGGCATCACTAACCATTCATACAATCCATCATTAGTTTTAAATGTTGTTTTCCATTCATCCCCTTCCCTTATCCTAATTTCATGATATCCACTATTCAAATCTATTTTGGAAAAATATCTTGAACGACTTAAACAGTCCATCAGATCATCAATTCTGGGTAAAGGGAATCTATACCTAATAGTGATCTTGTTGATTTCCCTGGATTCAACGCACATCCTCCACCCACGATATTTCTTTGGACTAAGTATATTGTGTATTGCAAAAGGACTTGAACTTTTTTTGACCAATCCTTTCTCCAACAACTCCTGTACCTGTTGTTTGATTTCTTCATTTTCTTAAGGAGTTAATTTGTATGTTTCTTTATTAGGTAAACTTGCACCGGATATTAATCCAATGTGATGAATACTACTTCTTACATGGGGTAAAGTATTTGGAAACTCATCCACAATAATGTCAACACACTCATCAACCAAAATTTTAAATTCAACAGGAAAATCATCTAAATTTGTAGAAGTTAAAATTACCATTGGATTACCAACAAGGGAAAAATGTAAATCCTCCTCTTTCTGAACTTCTTGCAACATTTCTTTTCCAGACATCAACAAAATGTTTGATCCTAAACCTTCTTGAACTATTTCATCTTCTAAGGGTGACAAAGTATGTCTCTTCCCATCTTTCTCCATAGAATAAATATTTTTCCTCCCATCATGAACATATTTCCTATCATACTTCCATGGACTCCATAAGAGTATATGGCACATAGCCATAGGAATTATGTCACATAATATTTCATCTTTGTAAGTACCAATCTGGAATTCCACATTACACTTCTCATTCACCCAAAGCTGATGTCCTTTCTGCACCAGGGCACTTTGTAGGGAGTTAGATGCTTCATCCTCTTCAATCCCAGCTTCTCTACCATCTTAGTGGAAAAAAAATTATCTGTACTACCACTCCCAAGAACCACTTCACAACAATTACCTTGTGACTTACACCTTGTTCTAAACAAAATTTTCCTTTGAGATTGTTCATGTACTTGTTTCTCTTTTTTTACCAAGACTCTCTTCAACATAAGAGATTCTCCTTCCTCTAGAGGGTTATTAATATTTGTTTCTTATTTTGACTCTTCTTAATCCTCTGCAACATTCACATTTATCTAATTTGAAGACTAATTTCTTGGACAATTCCAAGACATATGTCCAATATCTCCACAAGCATAACACTTTACCTCTCTGTGTATGCCTCTTCCTCTACCTCCTCTGAATCCTCCTCTCTAGGATGACTGATTGCTAGAAACCTCAACTCCATCTTTGGAAGTCCTACCTCCACTACTAGGAGATCCTCTTCCTTTTACTATATTCTTTCCTCTATTTTTTTGGTTCTGTTTTCTTAAAAGTTTCTCTTCCACCTTTGAAGTTACCTGATATGCATCTCCTACAGTTTTCAGATTTAATAAAATGAGCTCATACTGTATATCATATCTTAATCCATTGATATACCTAGCTACTCTTCCTAGACCTCCCTATGTGTGTCCAGCTCTAATACTCAGTCTAAAAAATTCTTTTGTGTATTCTTTTACAGCCATGGGCTTCTGTCTAAGGTTATGTAATTGTCTAATAAGGTTCAATTGATAGTCCTTAGGAATAAACTGACTCTTAATATTACATAGAATCTTATCCCAAGAGTTTATTTTTGACTTACCTCTTCTTTCTCGATGGATCTGGAGCTCATCCCACCAGATGGATGCATGTCCCTTCATTCTGGTAGCTGCATATCTTACTTTTTTGTTGTCTTCAATTTCTTCAAAATAAAAATATTTATTCAAAGGATTAATCCAATCCATGAGTTTTTCAACATTTAAGTTACCTTCATACATAGGTACTTCCACTCTAGGTCTGCTACTAGATTTTATCGGCATCTTTAAAACTTTGACTTCTTTAGGATATTATTCTTCTTAGTCAGGGGATTCTTCTTATTCATCACTTTTATTTGAATTGTCTGAGTGGTTCTTTCTTTCCATAGCTTCTAGTCTTTATTCCAGTATTATCATGTCTCTGTAGGTTGTCTTCCTCGACCACGTCCTACAGGAACCCCATGCGCTCGTCCTCGTCTTGGTGACATCTTTATCCAAGCTCTCATACCAAAATTGATGTCAGGTAATATATGTGGGCCTAGTCAGCTACTCCCTGATCCTATCAACAAGCGAACAGTCATTGAACCATCGTCCCCATTGTCAACTAGATTTGAAATCCACAGTAAATTCTTTTTCATAACCGAAATTTCTCACTCATCCATATTGTTAACAAGATTGCTAGTTAAATATTTGAAATGGTTTGTGGACCATCCGATCAGTGTCCCCACTAAATCCACGATGGAATCCAAATAATATGAAACAAAATTTATAAAAAATGTGCGCACATCAGATTTTTTCTAAACCGTGCAACTCCTCCCAACGAAATCATTGTGAGTCGTCGATTTTTTTTTATGATTGATCTCGGTTGTTCATCTCAATCTGATTTCCAATGATTAGTTTTGATTTCACAACTCAGCTCACCTTTTATCATCCTCTCACTTTTATCAACGAAATGTCTTTACTGCAGCCGATCTTCTCCAATAGCAATCTCCACCGCACAATCTTCAGCCGTATGGGTGATTGGTTTAGGCTTATCTCAGGGACAACTTTTATTTGAGAAATCCGATTTTGACCATGGATTTGTATAACACATATTCTCTTTAACTCTCTGGTTGAATTGATCACTAGAAGAATCAATTCCTTCATACATCGCTCCTCACAGACAAATTTGATCTATATCATATTTTGAAATGCACACATACACATACTCAAATTACTTTCATAGTAAACTTTGTTCTTCAATCAATTTAAGTAGACTTATAATTTCATCACACACACAATCTCTGCAGTCTTCACTCCACACTCTCTCTTCACTCCTTGATATTCTATCTTTTACATTTCAATTCTTTTTATAATATTATACAAACCTATCAGATATGACTAGGTTGAATCTGAAGACCTAATAAAATATTTCCTATCAACAAAGATCTATCCTTGAAAAATTCCTCACAAGGATCAAGGAGAATAATGACAATTTGCCACTTATTACAAAATAAACTAACCCTATCCTTCTAGAAATGATTACATGGAATATTGACTCATCAGTTAATGAATTCTAAGATGGATGCTTCTGCATCATGTTTTAACCAAGGTTTAAATCATGCAATGAAGCAAAGATTGTGTGTGACAGGTTGTAAATCAGTTATGGCAGCGTACACCTATTAAATATCTATGTGATTAGTTTTAATGCACATACACATGACATCTGTTTAAATGGTCTATGGGGATTTCCAGACATGTTTGACAGATCAGGGGTCTATACTGATTATAATGGAAATGAATATGTCCTGTTGCATTAAAATTATGTTGCAAAAAAAAAATATGCTCAATCCCAAAGGAATGATATGCCATTGATCTAATTTAATTGTTGCAGTTTTCATTTGTTGATTTGTTTGTACCTAGGTTTTCATAGTTAACACGGTTCCTACAGGATTTACAGGTCATATGAGGACACAAATAGGCTTTGAAAGAGATGTGTTTCTTCATTTCATGGTGGATGTGTTAAGGGTAAGTCACTCTGTGACTTTCTTTACCTTTCGCTACAACTCCATTTACTTCGTAATGAATAACTACCACCGTCGCACTCTGAGTTTAAATCAATTGGAATTTAGAACTAGGGTATGGACGCTGAAACATACAAATGGCTTAATACTTATTTTGAGTTACCATGTAGTCAATAGATTCTACAAGTAAGACACCTTCCACCATTTAGTCTTAATTTTCTTTTGTGATATTTTGCAAGACCATTCATTATTAAAATTGTTTATCAATCGACAATGTAGATGTTAGAAATTGGACCGATTTATAGCATCTTATTCCCAAGAAGGATAGGATGGTACTACTGGTTTTGGACCTTTTCTAGGTGTGATTTCTAAGTATGACATTTCTTTTACAAGGAAAGTGGTAAAACAATATAGCTACCATTTACCGATATTATGGGTATCTAATCCAAATCTAAGCTTATTCATTTATCTAATAACTTAATGTGGATATGCCACTATAAAAAAGGTTATTCCTTCGCTTACGGTTAATGGCTTTCTCTTCCTATGAAGCTATCATAGCGACGAAGTTTTAAATGTATTTAATCTGGTTTGACATATACATGTATGTACATATTTCTTGTTATACTTCTATTTATCCTATCGATGGGGTTTTTATTTGATGGATCTAAGGATATCAATAATATCGCTCTTGTTGATATCCACAAGCAACTTTCTTTGTTAATGGTTTGGTTCATATTTTGACTTTATTTTAATAATAATATTTATGAAATCTAATGTCAAGCTATAGGCCTTTTTGAATGACTTGATTAATAAAGTGCTTATAACCTATGAACATGAACATATTCATATATCATTCATCTATTTAACATTTATGTTTTAGTTTAACTACTCATGTATAAATCCGACCATACAACTCTCATTATAGCTTAAACTCTTATTTTGGTTGTAAAAGTAAAATGATCTTTACGACTTGCATCCCTATGCACGGTCTTCGATTATGAAGATTAATCTCTTAATCCGTCTCACCCACATTTTAGTATTACCCAGTTAAACATTTCAATATAACCTGTATTTTATCATAACAGTTCAATATAACCCTATGTTTGTCTAACCAGTCCATTCCTATCAGCAAATCATAAGAACCTAATGGTAAAATATTCAGATCAACATGTGTATTCAATTCATTCATCGTAATTTCACAGCTTTTCACATAACTAGTGACCTTTCATTTAGTACCTTTGGCTAACTTTACCAACCAAGCTTTTTCAAATTTTTCTTGTGATAAATGATACATTTCAACAATCCTAGGTGATACATAACTCAAACTTGCACCTAGATCAATTAGAATAGAAATGGGTTGACTTTTTATCATACCTTCAATACCTACCATTGAATTTTGATGGTCTACTTGTCAATTCTCCTATGCAACACTCATTATGGGCATGCTTCTCTCCATATCCCCAACTGTAACAACTTCTTGAATGGAGTGGAAATTATTAAATTTTTTCTTTATTATGGCACAATCCTTAAAAAAATGTGGCTCACCACATTCCCAACATTTTAAAGGATTCCTTTGTGTAGTTTTTTTATTAAAGGTAGTGGGAGGCTCTCTTTCTTTTGTTTCAGGGTTTTGTGGTTTAAAACCTTTATAATTATTACCATACCCTTCATAGTTATTTTCATTATTTTTGTAAAACTTAGTATTCTTGTTTCTTTGATCAAAGTTATCCCGTATTTTAGTTTTCTAATGAGGTACATTTTCTCTTTTATTCTTATTGTGATCATAATAGAAATTTGTTTCTCTCATTGCTTCTTCCAGCGTCTTTGTATTGTCATACTCCATCCTCTATTTAAACATAAGAGGCAAGCAACTGAGAAAGCACTATATTTTTGGTTTTTCATCTGTTATATATGGTACATAACGTAGCAACTTACTACAAAGTTCTTTCATTGTCATAGCACCTAACCTTAACTCGCAAAATTCCTTAGCTTTTTCTTTATAGTACTTTTATGAAATATACTTCTGTTTAAAGTTATTCTTAAAGGTTTTCCATGTTACGCAATGCTCTTTTATACCTTTTACCTTTTTTATATCTTTCTACCAAATATATACTTTTCCATTTAAGTTGTAGATGGTCATTTCTGCCTTTAATTCATCGGAATAGTTGTAGATCTGGAAGTATTTCCTCATTCCATATAACCAGGATTCTTCTTCTTTTCCTTTCTCAATCTCACCATTAAACATAGTAGGTTTAATTTTTTTAATTCCCTAGAAATCTCTTCATAATTTTTGTACTTCTTTTTATTTTTATTACTGTCACTACTTTTACTAGAATTTTGATGTTTTTTTATGCGGTGTTTGGTTGATTCCTCACTAGAAGTTTCAGTCCTATGATTGGAAAATTGCAGTTTCCTTCCCTTACATTTGTAAGGTGCATTTTTTTGGCATATTTTAAGCTTAGGTTCTTTGTGTTTCTCTTTTTCATAGTGTGCATTTTAGCTAGTAAAAATTTATTTAATTCCTCTTGTCGTTTGAGTATACCTTCATTATCTTCTCTATCTCTTTTTAATTCTTCTCTTAATTATTTAATAGTTTGTTGTAACTCGGATGGATTGTCATTTCTAATTTCATTTAGATTAACCCATATTTCCCCATCCCTTAGGATTCCGTCTTCATTGTTCACTAAATTTCTAGGATCAAATTCTTATTCTGCAGACATTCCAACATTTGCCATAATTTTTAGCAAAAATAAAGTTATTCTTTTCTTCATGTTTCACAGGAGAATCAAACAACAATAAATAAAATTAGTTTTCGGGTTTATTGGTTTTCATTGTTGGGTTTTTTCAGGACAAGTGTTGTAAGCAAGCTCTGATACCATTCTGTCACACACCTACAAATTCCATAAATAAAAGAAAAAAATCTATATAAATATAAATACGTATTTTACAAACTACACTATTGATTTGTAGCATATATACATGTTGTTGTCATACCTGAAGAATATTTTTTGTATACCTTTTAACATTTATCTTATCATAATTATTCTACTAGGAGTTTCTTATCCCTAAGGCTAAGGCTAGGCCCTAGCCTTCATGCCCTAGAACTTGGAATGATGATAGCATGGGTTTGTAACGAGAAGAGTAGGGGGCGATGGATTATTGTGTTAACAACCCTAGGCTATAACCAAAGTTTGGCATGAAAAACATAATAAGAAGACCCACAGTATAACCATGGTCCCTTGCACAGTGTAAATTTTTATGCATGAACCATATGTTAATAGTTTTGGGGCATATGATTACCATATATGAAATTGATATAAGCAAAAAAATTGTTGACATGTTAATATATTATAAGGTTTTTGTCGTGTGATAATGATGGGGAGTACAAAGTTATAATTTGGTTTGTACTATGGTTGACTATAACAATAAAGTTTTTCCATGGATGCGTGTTGGCAGTGCAACCATGCCTTTAAGGCTCGTCTAAGATTCAATCTCAATCACCCACTTATGAAGAATGACAGAAAGGTTTTTTGTTTAGGATTTAATTTGTATTTTTCTTGTCAAAACAATTCATTTTCCTATTAAACTTGGTATGTAAGCTCTTGGAAAAGAGCTATGCCCCTCATGGCAGCTCTGTAAGGTTTCTTGGGTACTGTATGTTCTTTACCAATCGTTTAATGGAATTATTAGTGTTTGTTTTTTGAGGTTTAATGGACGGTTTCTCAATGTTGATGGCCACCAATAGTCATATCTTTGTTGGATGCTACGATACAAACCTGGGGAAATAAATTGTGACCTTGCAACTGTATTTAACTAGGTAAAACAAACAACCTGTGATTTAGTTCTGTAATTGGTTTAATATGTTCTTTTTTTTCTTTGGAACCAGGAACATCTTACGGATTTGGTTGTTCTACTATGCAGGTAGAGAAGGGATAAGGGCATCCAGGAGGATCCAACCGCTGGAGCTCTATGGATTCAGACAAGGTGAGGAAAGTTTAAAATTCAGTTGTTTATATTTTCCATTTCTTTTCAAATACATTAAGGTTTTAACCGTAAGGTGGATGTTTCCAAGTTTGGGGACATCAATGAGGATGGAGATAGGCTTACCTCCTCCCAAGTCTGCATCTTAAAACACTAAGGTGAGTAAACACCCTCCACTTTACATTTAATATTTAATTTTTTTAAAACCATCTTTGATTTCTTATTGTTCTTGGTTTCCTGTATGTAGATGGCTCTTGGATGGGATTCGTGGTTGTGAGGGAAATGCAGGATTTCACCTCCTTTTTAAGATAAGTTTTAATGTGAACTCGAGTTTAAACCTTATGGTTTTATAATCTACTGGATAGAGGGCTTCACATTGTCTTTGTTCCAATGTTTTGTTTTAAAATATTCTTTTGTGTATAATGTTTGGATTAAAAGAAATTGTGGGTTCCATCCTCGATGGGATTACCACCACTTAGGGTTAGCGTTGGTTGTATGAACTGTTTATAGGTTATGGTTTTTGAAAATAGTGGATGCCATCATTGATGGAATTACAACCACTCGGTTTCAAACCATGTGTGTTTAATTTTAACATAAATAAATAATGCGACCCCCACGGTCTCTGCCCGATTCTTGTTTCTGGTAGTTAAAGATGATACTTGTCATGAATTTTAATAAATAATCTACGACCACTCTAGGGTTTGTTTTATTCTATCGTTTGAGTTTTTCTTATTTGAAATGATAAATCCTATCACTATTTATGTTTATACAATGGTTGTTTTAAAAGATAGATCCCGTCACGAATTTGGTTTTGACAGTAGATGCCATCTAACGATGGTCATACTGCCACATGTTTGATGTTTTAAATGATTCAATCTTTTTATAAAATATTTATAGCCTGTAGATTAGATTTGTTTATAACAAATATTGAGCCTCGGGTATTGTTACCCATATGATGTGGTTGTGTAAACATGATATTGAGTCGTGAACAAATAGCACTGATTGTAAAAAGATTTGTGGATCTTGTTTTGAAATCTATAGATTTGTTTTTAAAATAAGTGTAAGCCTTGGGTCAGAGACTCGTAAAATCAGGCTCGGTCATAAACGATCTGTATTAATGCAAATCACAAAGATTAGATCTAGATGATTTTTTTATGAACTTTTTTTTACTTGGTTTGTTAGTTAAAAGATAAAGTAATTTTTATTTTAAAGTCACCATTGATTTTGATCTTGCTAATCTCGATTTGTATTGGGGTTTTGAAGATACTGATATGTTTTTATCTTGGTTTAAAAATCCTCTCAGCTCCTATTCTGTTCGGATAAATAAAAATAAATTATGGTTCTTCGAATGATAGTTTAAGCAAATGAATACTCTGTTGTGTTGTTTGATTTATTTTTTATTTGAATAATTATCTGTTAGTTTTTTATAATAAAAAGAGTTCCTTCTATCACTGAAAAGGGAAATATCTAAATTTCTTTCAATACGATTCTAGTTTTAGTTTATTCTATTCTAGGGTACTTATTCTATAAAATTATAAGCAAGCTTAATCTAGAGCATTAATCAAGATCTACAGTAACTTCCATTTAATTTACTAGTTGTTTAATAATACACATTACACAAATTCATTGATTTGGGTATGGATTCCCGATCTGAGATCTGCTAAGAACCTTACTAGTACTGAATAAAATTACACAACAGGATTTGAATCCAAAATCTAACGTCATGCGACATTTTGTACGGATGTGTCGGACAACAATCATTGAAAAGAATGGCGATTAGGAAAGTTTTATAGCGCCATCGAATATCCAACACATTAGGCATCGCATATTCGACCCCCCAGAGTGTCGAATATCCGACCCTAAAGCGTCGTATTGCCGACGGTATGGTGTCGAATATCTGACAGTCTGTGGACCCAAAAGTGTCGGATATTCGACGCTATGTGTAGTTTTTAAAAAAAAATGTAAGGTTTACATGATTTGAAATTTTTGGTCCCATATTTTCAATAGTAACTATGTTCAAGGTGTCGAATATCCGACGCCTGGCCATGATAAATATAATCTTTTTAAAACGTTTCGACATGTTTGTTGTAGAAGTGATAGACGATTTGCAAAAATTATTTGTTCCTCGACGAACGTTTTCAGGAATTCTTTTATTCTTCAACGGGCGGTTGTGGGAATTTTTTTTTCCATCGATAGACAGTTTGCCGGGAATTTTTTATTCTTCGACTTCTCTCCGTTTGAAAAAATGTTGATGCATGGAACTTGATTTTTTAAGACAACCGGTTATATTCATTAACAAAGTTTGTGACAAAATGCCAAATAGAAATATTCCGGATCCAAACAAAGACAACCGACAATTGCTTGCTAGACTATGGGATGCAACGAAATGAAGGGGTGATGGCAAATGTTATTGTCCATGTACTCAATGTAGGGGATTTACAAGGAGAAGAATATTGATCTCAACAGCCACAAAACATTGCAGGGAACATGGACACGCTGGGGGGGGAACAAATATCATCCATTTGTAGGTTTAGCATTATAAAGTTTATTATATTCTTTTTTTTTTTGTAATTGTATGTATTATTTTTATTTTTCATATATTAATGTATATCTATTGATGTTTCCATGTATTTATATTAAAGGAAAGACACCCTACAACATATCGTCCAAAGGAAGTGCTTTCAGAACAAGTTCAGGATCAGGATCATAGAGCATGTATGTTTAATGGAGAAAAAGTGAATGATAATATTGAACAAGATGATCATACCAATAATGTAATTGAAGATGATTGTACAAATACATTGATCCATGATTCATTTAATGTTAGAATGGATGATGACGTTGACATTGATAATGAAAATGATGATGACTTTGATGATGTTCATGATATACCTCTTCTCGATAAGGCATATGAACCCCTTTATGAAGGCTCCAAAACAAATCTTCTCTTTGCTGTATTGTTGATAATGAACTTGAAGGTTATGAATGGTCTTTGAAACATTGCAATCACACGGATGCTAAGGTATGTAAAATAATCCATCACATATATATGATCGTGATAAATTTTATATGTTTTCCTCTAATAATTGTATTGTTAACTAATTATTGATCATTGTACGGATGACGCGTGTTTCGTTAATATTATTTATTTATTACATTAACTATTTTTTTAATTTTTTTGTAGTTGGGTAGCTAAATTTTTGTTATCACCATCAAATATTTTACCTCACACATATCAAGATTTATCTTCCATCATGAAAGAGATTGGAATGCATTATGAAGCAATTCATGCATGCCCCGATGACCATGTTATATATTATAATCATCATGAATTTGCAACAGAATGTTTGGAATGTCATGTAAGTAGATATCGTACATATAAAGTAACAAAAAAGGTGCCTCATAAGGTTATTCGTTATATTACCATCATTCCACATTTGCAAAGACTATTTAGGTGAAAAAACATAGCGCAATTTATGGATTAACATGCGAGGAACAGAATTCAAGATGATGTTATCCGAATTCCTGCAGATGGTTCTGCTTTTATAGATATGGAGGAAAAGTGGCCTCACTTTAAAGAAGAACCACGTAATATTAGTATTTCTTTGGTAGCAGATGGTGTTAATCCATTTGCACAGATGAAATCCATTTACATGGTGTGGCCTATTTTTGTTATCAACAATAGCATTCCTCCATGGTTGTCAATAAACAGGAAGCACATAATGCTGTCGATGATTATTCTAGGTTTTTTTGTTGAAAACTGTTTTATTTATAATGTAGTTGTAACATCTCATTTGTCGTATTATGTTTCTTAATTTCATATATATATCTATTATTTTACTCTTGTGCATGGTTTATATATCTTAATGGTTCTCATAATGATATATTTTATATGTACTTCAAATCAATCAGGTAAGTTCCAAGTCAAAGATATGAATGTATACATCGAACCTCTTATAGATGAGATATTGAAGTTATGGAATGACATAACTATGTATGATGTATCTAGACCAATATGACAATGGAAATTTTAATTCCATGCAATGGTTGTATGGACAATACATGATGCCCTCGGGTTAACTTCATTCTGTGGTTTGTAATTTTAAGTTCCACTTTAATTGCATTTAATGATATGGAGTAGTTAGAATAGTTTATATATGAATATATTTGACATAGATATTCCATATCTAAATATTGTAGGTCTTCAGACAAAGGGTAAATTTGCATGTCTAGTTTGTGGTCCTAAGATAAAATCTCGTCGTTAAAAAAGCTTAAGAAAGGAGGTGTTTGATGAGTATAGGCATTTCCTCTCTAAGAATCACAGGTATAGAACAACTGAAAATAATATTTTCAATGGGAAGCATGAGATTGTATTAAAACCTTGGAGAATGACACCTCACCTTTGGAAGATGCAATACAATCTAAATCATCATCATGGTATATGAATTGTTATGTATTTTAATTTTTATTGTGAGTTGTTTACTGTAGTGGCCATATTTGATTTATGATGTAATTTATTTATAAACTAATATTCATGATGTCCATCGTGATCATGAAGGCATTAATGGGATTCCACGAGGAATGAAAAGTTATCCTATTCAATTCAATAGGTTGCCCTACTATGAGAACCTACAAATTGCTCATTTGTTTGATACAATGCATATTGGAAAGAATGTTACCGAAACCTTATGGTGACTACTAGAGCTAAGGAGGGAGAAAGATAAAGTTGTGAAAGCTTGCAAAGACATTCAAGAAAGCAACCATGAAATGAAATAAGTCATCCAATTTCATACCAATGGAGAACAAGTTAATATAAACTCAATTCCATGGATGTTTATGGAGCAACAAAGCAATGTTGTCAAAGAAGTAATGTAGAAAATTAAATTTCCCACTCGATTTTGTGCGAACTTGAAGAATATCATAACCAAAAAAGGTGATTTTGTGGGGGTCAAAACATATGATTGGCATGTCTTCATCAAGGTAATTATTATTGTTATGTCCATATAATTTTTTTATTTTATTTTACTGCATATATATATTTTTTCTTGTTTGTATACTCTTTGTTTAATAAATGGCGTGGTTTGTGTATTGATACAGTATGTTCTACCTCTCTCTCTCATGGACAACTTCGACAACAATGTCAAACAAGTTATATATAATCTTGGTAAATACATGAGGTAACTAGCGATTACTTGCATGTGCTTAGTTTTTCTTTAATTCTCCGTATAATTTATATTTGTTTTTTTGTGCACTATTTCAGCATATATTGTAATTTAATGTTTATTTTTGTTAAATATTGTTATTGGTTTGCGTCACTTGTAGATGGTTGACATCTAAAGAAATCCATAAAGAAGATTATAAAGTATTGGAGGAGAGAAATTCCTCGTCTCATGTGTGAAATGCAGAAGCATCTACCATCGGCATTTTTCAATGCACATGAACACTACCTCATACACCAAGTTGAGGAGATTGAGTTGTGTGGACCTGTGCACTCAAGGTCCATGTGGATGGTTGAGAGGAACTTGAAATTTATGAAGGGTTTGGTGAGACAATGAGCACATGATGATGGTTCTATGATGGAAGGATATACGGTATACCAAAACATGTTGTATGCTAGCGAATATCTTCCTATTTTAGCGTCAAAGCTCAATTTACGTCGCATTTGTGATCCAGACTCCAATAACAAATTTGAAGGGGAGTAAGTGAAGGGGAAAGGTAGATTGAGGAAGCAGAAAGGTAATTATTATCTAGTGGATTTTTATTATATCGTTCATATTCTAATTGTATTTTCTAGTCATAATTGCTTCAATTAAGAGCATATACTTTGTTTAGGAGATTTACACCTTTCTTTGATTTTAATGGTTATTGTCATTAAACAGTTGGTCGAGAATGGGATGCAATTCATTTATATGTCACAAACAATATTGACTAGATGAAGGTATTGATTGAACAATGTGAACAATCGGGTCATGGAATATCATGGGAAGGTGTGGCTTCATTGGTAAAAGAAACACAACGCAATAAAGATAGAAATCTAATAGAAAGGGAAATCGATTTGGCATATGGTGTAAAAGATAAAATGGCAAGCATATAATTAATCAATCCCTCTAAATCTTTTATTTTTCAAATTACATTTTGACGTACATGTTCTTCTTTTCCATGTATTGTTGCATAAGGACTAAATGGTTGTAATATTTTTGTGTATTACTTATTGCAGGTAAAACACCATAAGCCTATGGTCTACAATGGAGGTAGATATCACATCAAAAAATTGGATGAAACAAAGAAAACATCATATTCTAGGATATTTGCTATCTTTGAGGTTACCAATGTTTCATCTAGAACTGACAAACATCCAGAAGTCTTAGAAAATCGATACTATGGGTATTTGGAAGATATGATACAGTGTGACTTTAAATCCTTTAAGGTAGTTCTATTCATTGTCAAATGGTACAGTTTAGGATTGAATCAATGTGATCCCAATAGAACTATTATTGAACATGATAATGGATTTACCATGGTAAACACAAGGTTGTTTGAGCCAGGAACAGAGCCCTATGTTCTTCCAAGCCAATGTGAACAAGTATTTTACTCAGAGGTTCTAGGTAAAGCGGGCTGGTCATTTGTTATGAGACATGATCCAGGGGGAAGGACGATAAAGTATAACTTAGACGATTCTAGTGAACAGGGTTCTCTGGAAGAAGGATATGATGATGCAGAGCATGATAAACATGAGTTAGATGATGATGATGATATAGCAAAAGATGTACTCCAAGAAACAATTGAATCCGATGATGTAGCAAACAATGCCGATGAAAGCTATACCGACAATGACACGATGAGAATAACTGATGATGATGACGATGATGATATGGCCAACCCTTAGAATTTTGACTCTGGATATGATGATACAGATGATGACTTGGATGAAGAAGACGATGACATGGATGAATTAGAAGAATATGAAATATAATTAATGAAAGGTAAATATGAAAGGTAAATATCATCATCGTCGTTTGTAGCATCATCATCATCATATCATCTTCATGATCGTCATCATGATCGCCATATCATCTTCATCATCGTCATCCTATAAATATTGTGAGTTAAATATATTGCCAAATACTATAAATAAATATTAATTTAAAGTGATTTATGCCTAAACCTTTATCATTTGATAATGCACATAAGCTACATTGTAGTTAGTAACACACATGGTTTTATTTTGACGTCGTCATCAAAATCATAATTATCATCATGATTGTCGCTGTCGTCGTCATCCTCACCATCCTCATGTCATCATCATCAACATCATCATCATCATCATCTTTATCATCATCATCATCTTCATCATCATCTTCATCATCTTCATCATCATCTTCATCATCATCATCATCATCTTCATGAACATCATCATCATGTGGTTCATCATCGTCATCATCCTCACCATCCTCATCAT
>LPNX010677634.1:988407-1003242 GCA_001517045.1 Pseudotsuga menziesii
GGCACGCTATTTTCCTTTCAGCTTCACCAGAAATATTCTTCTATGCATCTCATCGGGTGCTTGTGTTCAGTGATCACGAGAAAGCTTCTTCCTCTATGCTGTGCATCTCATTGGGTGCTTGTCGTTCAGTGATCAAGGGTCGATCTACGCAACTTGGCCGGAGAACAATATCAATGGGAGCAACGATTTGGATAGTGGGAGCAATGATTTGGACCGGCCACGAAGACTAAGGAGAGTGGATTGTGGTTTTGTAGAGGACAAGGAGGCCAATTGTCAGTCGAGACAATGCATCCCAAAATTGTGAGTACCATGCCCTAATTCATGTCTATTTTTAATTTTTTAAGACAGTCCTGCAAATCTCCAAGGTTTCTTAGCTAATAGAGGAAAGGCAGAGGCTATTAGAGCAAGCTTAGACCCAGGTTGTCCAGGGTTGGTACATTTCAATCCTACTTTCTCAATTTAGGATTTTGATAAAGAAAACCCCTGTTTTTATGGGGTCGAATGGTCCTCACTCTCTTGTCTAGTGGTGATGTGTTCCTTCTCACTTGGTTATGGTGAATAGGATCTTGTGTGGGTGAGCAATTAGACACCTCATTTATATACATTGCCTACTTGATTACTTTACTTTTACCAACAACCCAAAGCGTCTTTGTCTATACTTCCTACTTCTTCACCAACTTGAATCCTTCCCTTTTTAACCTTTGTTTGTAATGCATCTGAATTTAACTGTGAATTTTTTTGAGAGGAAAGCAATAAAGGAAAAATGATTTCAAAGTATTCTGCCTCAATGGCATGTTCAACAGATCCCCTGATAGTAGGAATAGATTAGATAGTTGTGTTATCTTTATCAGCTTTCAAACATGGGTTTTCTTCGCTATGCATGAATTTACATTGATCAGCTAATGACATACCCAATTTGACAGTTTCAACTAACCCACATTTGAACCATATTGGCTGATATGGATTCTGAATTCTGGCCAGTCTGTGCATTACACTTAGTGGACGAACCCACCACATTTTGTTTCGCATTCAAACTGGTTTGGTTGTTTTTATGTGAGTTATCTCAGCAATTGGTTCCCAAATAAGATATTAATCCAACCCCACCCAAATGAGATGCTTAAGAGAGGTTTAGAGAAGGATTCGAGTTCTACCATAGCCACGATAGATAGAGTTTTTGTTCTCACATGTATGCTCGGTCCGGTGGAGAAGGATGAAAATAGGCCGCTGCCCTGATCAGGATTGCCGAGCCATATTTTGTTATAAGCAAGAAAATCGAACCTAACCCCTAGATCATTCAATATCATTATAAAATCCCTAGGTTAGAAAGAAACTCAAACCTAACCCAGTGTTTTCCAAATTGTAGCGACAACAGGGGTTTGCCAGAATTCTGCCAAATGTTATGGATTTCTTCTTTAAGGTGTTTTATTATAGAAACCTTATATTAGAAAGCAACTCGAACCTAACCCAGTAATTCCCCGGCTCTAAACACCATGAGAGCTTGGACTATACAATATATTTTCATTAAGTGATTGAATGAGGTAATCCACTTACAATAACTATTTTTTCAAAATATTAAATTTTTTTCTACATACCTGTGAATATCATCATCAAACAAAACTATCCATGAGGACATAGTTCAAGAACTCTGTCCACATGAACTATATCTCACAAAAGATAACAACTGTTCAGCCAAGCAACGGTGAAGATTCATGGTATTATGCTTCACAAGTATGCAATGTTGCAACCTAATGAAACATAATACCACGAATCGTCACCATTATTAGCCAACACTTATTAGCTATTTTAGAGTTAGTGAATTGAAAGTGGCTAAGTCAATGCAAAAAAGAAAGGTAATAAGTTTGACTAAATAAACTATTTTGATAATTGTACCTACATCTTCTGCTACATGCATTGCTTGCATGCCTCACATATCTCGACGTACTATCAAAATTATTATTATTGGTATGTGTACCTTCTCTCACTGGCAGTCTTCTTCCTATTTATTCTCCAAAACAACTATATTATAGGGTCTTTTGGCACGACATTGTTTTGCATGCAACTTTTATTTTTCCAATATAGCATAACTAAAGCACTGAACCCACAAACATACTATCAAAACAATAGAATATCAGTTTGGGATACTATTTTTTTCCATTCGGTGATCTAGTACCTTTTGTAATACCTTCAACCCTTCAAGAAATAGGGGATAAGAGAAGGTACATGTGGTACCTAACAAGGAGAACCTAGATAATTCCTATAAACGAGTCATTAATGGTGATGATAAAAAATAGTTTCACCTTTGAATTGCTTCAATAGCCTATAAATAGTAAAGAATCCCTACTCTAGAAATATCATTTCACAAAATAAAACACACCATAATCCACGCATAATTTGATAAATGAATGGAAATAACTATCAATGGGAAATAATAATAATAAAAATATACCCATAGATCTTAGTTTAGGGCTATATTGAGGTTTATACCACACGTTTGATAGCGTATGCATCCAATACTTAAAGGACCTTTGGGTAGGAAGAACAAGGCGTCAATTCATCCTCCATTGGAGTCCTTCAACCATTCATCTCGCTCCCCCTCGTTCGTAGGTATCAAAATATTTACTTTGGGAACAAAGTGCTTATACAGTTCGATCAAAGCCATAAGCTGTGCAAGATGCTGAAAGTAAGGATATTGTTTCATGTTTCACTTTTGTTGTCAAAAGGAATACTGAAAAGTTAGGAAGTACCAAAGCTAGTCATTATGTGCACGTGGACTTAATGTAGGGAGAGAAGTCATGTCTACTTTTTTTTTCTTGAATGGGAGAAATGATGAACCCACAATAGTGGTTTATATATGGAAATCACAGGGCAACTATCAAACATTGGGAAGAATCATTACACTAACAGGGAAACGTTTCATACCCACTCCAAAGCCCCCAGGAGCAGGGAGTTCTGAGTTGGTTTTGAAATTTGGATTGTTTATGGAGTGTAACAGCAGTGAGCCCTTTAATTTTTAGTTATGAGCACACTATTAGCAATGTTGGGAAATACTATGGGCATAAACAACTCTATAATCAAGTATGAGCATCAAAGGGACAAATCTGAGCACTTTGGGATCATTTTGAAGTTCACAACTAACAGTAAAGCATCTCAAATCAGCTATAATTAGGCCAACTTTCAGATCTGGGCACATTGCAGAAATAAAAGATGATGATCAATGGCAATAGTAGGCGGTCTTTGCAATTATGGCTGTGAAAATGAGAAATCTGTGGGTGAAAGCAACCCTAAAATCTCATTCATATTCCTTATAGCAGCATCCACATGAATTTTGGGCACAAACAAATCTGTTTGACAGTAAAAAAGGGTACGAAGCAACCTTATTTCAGCATCTTGGGCACCCTTGTGCACTTATCCATCACCAAATGGGCTTATCTCTAAATTTGGGCCAAATTGGAGGGTTAAAACGCAGTTCTGGGCATGAATAGCCCTATGAAAAGTGACGAACAACGGAAAAAACAGGCTTTGAGAATTGTTGGGTTGAATTTGAGGGTTGAAATGACCTTAACAAACAATTATGGGCACAGATATGGACATAAAGAGCAGGCTTGGGCACTCCAATAGCCTCAAACCTTCATTATAGGAATAAATAAGGGCTATTCCAACCTCCTAAACAACAATTTATAGCAGTATCATGAATTCTGGGTGCTTTTTCTCCACAAAAGGGGGTAAACAAACCTAAATAAAACAGATATCATCTAATTTTAGACCCTATAAACAAAATTGGATTGTGCTTTAGGTGATTCTCGGTAGTCTCTTGAAGGAGATCAATAGCAAATAATAGTCTTTGGTGGCTTTCCTTGCAATTGTAGGTCACACAACAACCCTAAAAATATCTGGAGTTGTGCACAAGAGAAACCCCAGTTGGCCCTAAAATATCAAGTTTGTTCTGCATTAAGGGCCCCTGTGCATAAAATGGAAGCCCTAAAGAGGGATAATTCACTTTGGTTTACTGGTTTATTGTTAGAGGAAGGCATTCTCTCATTATTTGAGGAACATTCACCCTTGGAGACACATGCATAAGGGTAGTGTTCAGCCCTACCAAAGGAGAAATTCATCATTTGAAGCATGCTTACACTCTTTTACACACCATTTCATGAGAGATATTACATGCTTGGAGGTTACTCATTGAGCTGGTCCACTTGGAAGGTTGTTCACATGGTTCATGCCCTATTTTGTGAAGAACGTTTTTTGTATTTGGGGGTTGCTTTATAGATTGATGATTTTTCACATGGGTGGGATCTAGGGCCTACAAAGAAAGTTGTGTTTTACTCCAAATAGTGTTATGATGTATAGGAATCATACAAAGGTAATTGAATCAATAATGAAGTAGGTTTAGAGTCTCGATGTTTATATTTCTAGGTTTTTTTTTTGAATTTAAGTGTCATGTGTGTGACCTGTGCAGTACCACATTCACTTGGTCGATTTATCACGGATTGGGACGAAATGACCATTTTGTTACCGATCCAGTCAGTCATACCCTGATTTTCTTGGTTCGGTATCAAACTTGTCACTCGAATCGTTTCAAAGGCCGAGTCATCTTGGTTGGGGGTCAACTTGGTTGACTTGGCCGAGTTTGAGTCTGAGTCATGAGGCTCATTGTAATCTTTTTATCGATCAAGGATTATTCTATATGTTTTATATATGTTTCTATATTTTATATATAAACACACTTGATTAAATATGCAAATATTATTGTTGAAAAGGGGGTAGGCCAGTAATAAGAACACCTCCATATCCAAATACACAACCACCATAATCGCTCCAACATTCTACATGTCATCATCCTTGCTATATGTGATGTATGTTTCAAACATATTTCCAGAGACGTGAAAGCATTAGTGACCAAGCATAGTGCCCATCCATGTATATTGCCAAATCCTTTAGGAACACACATTTATAATACATTATATAAATATTTGTGGGCATATCATAGTGCCCATGTATAACATGATATTTTGTGAGCCTACCCAATACATGTTAGGAAAAGGCAATGCAAGAAATAAGTGAGAATGGAGACTTGTATGTAACTAAAAGAGGGGCATACATAAGAATTTTTAGGGCATACATTAGAATTTTTTAGAATTTCTAGTGTACTGTTGTAGGATTGCCACTATGCAAATAAGGCATTGACTTGATAGCCACAATCCCATTACTATGATAAATTATGGGAGAGATCAGAAAAACATCCCTACACAAATATTAACTGATAAGTATGGTTTTGGTGTATCATTTGGAGAATAAAATCCTATAACAATAGTTGTTGTTATGATCATTAAAGGGTTCTAGATGAGATCTGGGCACTTTTAGGCCCTTCAACTTTCAAACAAAAGAAGCCATAAACAACAAGTATGTGCACCCTAGAAAAGATGGAAAAGATCATAAAACATATTAGGTAAAATGGATAATCATCTACAACATCACAACATCATTCATGGGAAAGATAAAAACCACTTACAACCATCAAAAGTAAGGGTTATAGCAACAACGAGTGTAGAGTAAGGAGAGAGGAGTGGTTAGGAAAATGAATAACCGGGCCAATGTAGAGTGGAAAAGTGACCAGCTAGAAGTTTGGAAGAGGAGATTAATCAAGATTCCTTGAAAAAGGAACCGTATGTCAAAGATGCTTTTTGATGGAAGTGACCAACATACCAAATCTGTATCACTTCTATCCGAAGTAAATGTAGATGAATGCGAAGATATGTTCTTTGAAGGAGATAGTCCATTAAAGGAGAACCTCCAGTCCCTGTACATACATATATTGGCATAAATTGCAGTGTTATATTTGATGCATATGCATAACAGACCGTCTCAAGCTTGACAAACGTTGAAAGACCAAAGTACAATGGCCATAAGCATACATATGAAGCTTATGAAGCCTACCCAATTCATGTTAGGAAAATGCAATGTAATCAATAAGTGAGAATGGAGACTTGTATGTAACTAAAAGAGGGGCATACATTAGAATTTTTAGGGCTACCAAATTCCCACACATATTAACCAAACTCATTCTTGACAAGCTTTTTCTTTAACAAGTTTTCTGCTTATAAGTCTTTCCAAGTTCTTTTGCTTATAAGTCTTTCCAAGTTTTTTTGTTGGTATTTTTCTATGCTTATGCCAAACATTTTTTCGGCCATGGTGCAGGTAGAACCAAACAGGTATTTTTCAGATATGTCTTCCTCCAGTGAAGGAAGTTTAGGAAGGCTAGAGGAAAGTGAGACATTCAGTAGGTCTATAAGGGCTAGATCAACTAGATGTCAGAAGATCAAAAGAAAATTCAACAAACGCATGAATTTTTTTCTCAAAGGAGGGGGGTCATGTTCCTATGATGATGAGACAGTGGGAGACATCAACGTTCCCTTAAGGTACCAACACCTAGTGAAACAATGGGTGCCTAGTGATCTTCCTCAAGTAAAAACTGATTTTTGTGTGAATGAGAGGATATATAGAATTGCATTGTCGTCATTGCATGGATTGGGGTTGTTTTGCATGGACGACATAAAGGTTGGATATGGTAGATGTACATAATTTATGGAGTATGTTGGACCCTGATACAACTACAGTGATTGGATGCACCTGGTCCAATATACACAAAGTATGTGTAGATATGGGTTGTCAGCGAATTATATACAACTGAAAGAAAAAGCTCAAAATAAAGGAGCAACGTTGTACATGGACGGAAGGCCACAAACAACTGGTAATATTGCAGGTTTTTATAAACAGTACAACTAGGATCTATACTAAAGCAACCCAACTGCATATTTGAGTTGCGTGAAGGAAACCGTGTCTTTTTATTTGCAATCAAATCAATAGCTGCTGGCAAAGAACTGCTTATTGATTACAATTTGAATCGTGTAGATACAAACACTGTTAGTATGGTTGTGGTATAAAAAACAATTTAACCACCCTTTTTTAAATTATTTTAACATCTATAGGACTTTTCGTTAGCATATAATTGTAATTTTCTACTTTTCATGTTTCCTTATGTAACTTTTAGTATGTTTTTGATGCAGGGTTCTCTCAGGGGCACCTCCATCTCCATAGATGTTTGTTGACCTGAGTCAAGCCAGCAGGTATACATCGATATTGCCAATGTAATATTAAATTTAGGATGGACATACAGATACGTTGTTATGTATTTTCATTAGTATATTAGGTTCGTTTATATAATATTATCTATTTTCCATGTAGAGTGTTGATCAGGGAAGCCAACTGGCTATTGATTAGCCGACTATAGCATCAGGGAAACAACCAAACATGAATGTAATTCTCCATTTCAAATACTTTAAAATCGTAAACATGTATATCGTGATGCATAATGTTTATTTTGTTATGTATTCTTTCATTTTTATGTTTGCGTTCATGATGGTAATGTTGTCTACCTTTTTTGCAGAATGACACGGGAAAGTCCCCAGATGTTGATCAGACAACTGGAGCCTCGATGCAACCAGTAAAACTAAATGTAATTCCACATTCTAAATACTTCAAAAATGTACACATATAAAACATGTAGCATAGTGTTTATTTTTGTTATGTATTTGTTAGCTGTTACATATTGCGTTCATTGTGATAATGTTCTCTACTTTTTTTGCAAGTGGTTGATCGAGGTAAATCCCCATCTGTTGATTAGACCACACCCTCATCTAGGCGTGAGGTAATCCTAGATGTAATCCCTAATATAATTATTTGCACACACTATTGCTTCAAAGACTAAGTAATTTTTTATATATTTCAATTGCAGATAGGGGATTTGGTTTATGAAACAGCGTCTCAAAAATCTTTACAAAATGAGGTCTCCCGGTTGATGAGAGATAGTGAAATTAGAGAGTCTGCAGACCCGTTGAGGGTGCTACAAAAGATAAGGGAAAAACAAAATGAGGAACTGATTCGTCTAACATTGGAAGTTCCACTAATAGAAGGGCTTGAACAAAGGATTCAATTGTTGTGACAGCAATGTAAACAAGTGGATGTAAGTTATCGAATAATAATGTAAATTCATTTATAAAAAAATTGTAACATTTGATTTTATATGCTATTGAACTTATAATACAATGGTTTGAATTTACAGTGCGCTATGAATATTATCAGTGGTGGTCAAGGAAATTTTGGTCCTAATGACCAAACCACTCCACGTACACCACATACTATTCCCATATTGTCCACTAAACAGTCGGAAACACGCTCTGCGACACCCCCGAGGGCAGCAGAGGGTGTAGCCGATGTTGCCCCACCCACAACAGATGCTGCAGAAGAAGGGGTGGATGCAGGGTTAGATGGATATGTGGAAGCATTTCCTAGATTTTCTCATGTGACTAGCACTGGTTCAATAGTGTGTACATTTTTGGTGAATGAAGAACTGGTTCCAATAAAGATAGAGAGAATTCTAGGTCATTATAGATTGTTCAATTTAGTTTTTATAATTTGTGTCTAATATAGTGATAATATTTTTTAATGTTCACTAATGATGGAATTAATGTCTTGCAGGAAATGATATATTTTATAAACATATGAATGATTTGGCCTTGGAGATCTTCGGGCCCACCATTTGCACAATTTGGAACAAGTAGCCAAAATCTTTAAAGGATGATTTGACTAATTGCTTGGTTAGTCTATTCAGAAAAGATACCTTCGATACATCGAAGGTCGTACAGAAGGCTGAAAAACATCTGAAGATTGTCCAAGACCAGTATAGGGTTCACCTAGAAAATACCCCTAGGTATGAGTGCCCTCCAATGATTCCATCTATGGAGTGGAAAGCCCTGGTGGAAGATGGAAAAGAGAAGGGCCTGAGAAAATCAAGAAAGATACCACTAGGTGGACTAGGGAGGTATGCAATACATTCCAAAAAGTAGTGGTAAGCCTTATTATTAGTAGTTTTTATATCAATTTTGGTACATCGATTAATGTATTTAAAAACTTAATTAGGATCTCAGACACATCTAAGTCCACCAAGGAAAGAATTGAAAAAATTGGCCAACACAAGCTTGGGCCTAGTAGTTACTCCAACTTGGCAGCTCGATATGTAAGTATCGCAAAACTCGAATCCACATCCAAATATCATACAGATTATTATTTTTGTTTTGTTCTGACAAAAAATGTAAAATTAATGAAATCATGCAAATATGAAGGCCGACCAGTTCAAAGAATTGTCCAGTGCGGATTACATCAAGCTTGGCTTCGAACAGGGCTTTGATGCCATTGTTGAACACTGGAGAAGCTTGTCTAGGAATACTGCACAATCTTCTGCTGATCCATCTAGTGCCCAGGTATGTAAAAACTGTATAGTTTAATGATAATTTAATAATGCTAATGCAATTTGTTCCTTATAAATAAATTAACATAAATTATGTATTCCTTTTTGTGCAAGAAAGTAATGATCCCATTCATGTCGAGGATCTACATGACCAACACCATGAAGATCATGCTTCTCATCCTGGTAATGAATTTATTAATGTGCTACTGGTTTTTATAGACCATTGCAGATGATGAACATTAATTCTAATCCTACACAATTCAACTGCAGAGCATGTAGATGCAGATAACACGGAACAGGTTGGGCCTGTACGGGATAATGTTGAACATGTTGATGTGCCCATGGTAGGCAAAAACACACATTCGTAATGTTTTTTTTAAATTAATTACTCGTATTTATCAAAATATAAATATATTAATGAAATATTTTGACCTTATTGCAGAATTTCATTGCCCCTCGCCTGAAGTTCAACCTTGTGAGCATATTAGTAGGGATACCGATGATCAGATTCCGAAAGATGTGAATCTAACTAAATATTTAAAGAGAAGAAAAGTAAAAAGGAAGTGACTAAACAAATTTCGAGTAATTCTTATTTATAAAAAAAAAAAACATTTAATGGTTTTTTCCTCTGTTTCATGAATGAATGTTTGAATGAATGCTTTAATGAATGGTTTACTGATTTTTTTCTGCCATTGACTAAATGAATGTTTTAATGATTGAGTTAATGAATGGTTTTTTCAGCTGTTGAATGATTGAATGGTTTAATGAATGATTTAAAGAATGATTTAATGAAAGCATCTTTCAACTATTGAGTGAAATAATTTGCAGTAGATGCATTGTTATTTGCATTGTAGATGCATTGTTATTTGGATTGTGAAATAGTGAAATAAATTATTATTTGCAAGTAGATGCATTGGGTTTGGGGAGTTGAGAGTGATGTGATGGGGGGGGAGGGGCCATAAGAGCTTCCACCTTCACATGGTTGGTCCTGTTTAGTAGAGAATATTAAATTATTCTCGAAACAGAGAGGAGATCAATGAATGGTAACGAAGAATACATTAAAAAACATATATTTCTATAATTTTAGTGTATAATTTTCACTATTTCTATTTGACTCCTCCATTGGAACTTGTTACAAATAGCGTTGAGAAACATTTCCATAGTTAAGAGGCAAGAAATGACATTGATTAGATCGATGGCCTTATATACATAGTATTTTTGGTTATCCATGTTTTATCAGTTGATCTATTCTTAACAATTAATTTACTTGAATAATTGAATAGTATTGTAATTTACATTGTAATAGAATTGTATTTATTTAGATTGGTTTTGTTATTTTCATAAACAAACATAAATTTATTTGATGGATCCTAACATGAAACTATTGCAACAGGACAAAAAATGAAGTATGTTGATCCTAATCACTTCAAGGGTAAACATCAATATGCTCATGTTACTCAAAAGGGTTACTGGAAGGTATGTCATAGAATCATGTTAGTTTTCCAGGTTTAAGATTGACTATATTTAAGGATAAACACATGCATACCATGTTCTTTGTATGAGTCGTAGTTACTAGTAGGTATGTCATGGGATTAATATACTCTAATAAATCAATTTTTCTATTTCCTTCAATTTGACATGGGAGACTTCCTCATTCATGATCAATCAATAGGTCAGCATACAGTCCATCTTATTCAATTGGGCACATGATTGCTTCTTAAGGAATCTTATGAAAATATTGATGGCATTTTATGAACATTTTGTTGCAGTTTTCTGTGCTAGAGGTTGTGTTTCTATTGCATATTCTGGAACTTCTTTGCTAGCTGGTCCATCGGTAAAGCTTGCATACCTTTGATCTTTACTAAATTTCTTGTATAAGTTAGCGGTGTTTTCTAGATCTGTGCACGATATGCTATTGCACAGGGGTGTGGCACATTTGATGCTTGTATGCTATTGCACTGTGTGATCATTGTACTATTGCAATGTGTGATTTCCATGCATGATGAATATTTAAAATTATATGCATCCACCATTCTAGGTGAAAATTTTGATTTCCATGTATGTTCTTAAAAAATAACCCTTCTAACTTAGCAAAAAACTCAGTAATATGCTATAGAATCCAACTGGCTCATTTTGAGGGAAGTTTTTCTTCACAAAGAAAAGTATGCAGATCATATTTCCAATGAGATAACCAATGTAGTCCCATGGAAATGGATATTGGAACATGGAAAACAAATACTTGACAAGTTGTGTATGCCATTTAACTTGAAGGATAAATGGATTAATATGAAGAAGAGTAATTACTGAAGCATGTACACACATGGATGAATTAATTATGTCTATCTTGTTCCCAATCTTCCTCTTTGGAGGAAAACTGCTTGGAATCTCATGTGTAATATCAACATATCCTTCTAGCATTCTACTCAATTATACTAATACTTCCTTCATAGTGTCACTTTCAACATTATTGGACTTTATTCCATCTAAGACTCTTTTTTGCACCATTTCATAAAACTCCTTGGTATCCTTTATTGCATTTATGAAGTACTTTTCAAATAAAAAAAATCCTCTCTAGCCCTTATCTTTAATTAACAACTAAATTATTTTTCTATCCTTTATAATGTCCTGAGTTCTTCTAGAGTGATTTATGTCTCCATTGGGCATCCACAAACTACTTATATTTTACATTTTAGTCCTCGGTTGACTTGGACTTGAGCATGCATTTTATTTATATGTTTGATAAAATGATTCTATATCATCACTCATTTGGACATGTTGAGAGAAAATCTATCATATCTAAAACACTAATTAGATTATTTTGATGCATAAAATTCAATGATCATCGGCAGAGTGTGTGCTCTAGAATGAAAAAGATAAATAGAAGCATACCATACTGATATGTTGTAAGAGTTGTCAGGTAAAGAACTGTACATGAAAAGGATATATATTTTTTACATATTTATTGGAATAATCTCCACCATTATCTGTGTGAAGGATATTGATCCCCTTACCAGATTGTTTCTCTACAAGAGCTTTAAAATCTCGAAGACAAGTAAACACATCAGCTTTGTGTTTTAAGAAGTAGAGTCCTGTGTATATAGAGATGTAATCAATGAAGGTTAATAGTAAGTATGTATATTTATTTATTCATAGATAGGTGAGGAAAGGGACCAGTAATGTCACCGGGAACAAACTCAAGAAGTGATGTGGCTCTCTTAGCGTTTCCTTTCTCAAATCTCTCTTCAAGGTGCCTACCAAGAGTATATATTGGACAAACTCCATCTAAGAAGGATATAGGTGGAAACCCCACTATCACATATTGTTTGATTAATTGATGCAATTAACACAAGTTAATATGCCCAAACATATCATGCCATAACCTACTAACATCATTATAATGCATTAACAAAGCTAAAGTAGGAGTTTTAAGCAAAAACTTTGAAAAAACATACAATTTATTTTTGTTATCAACTTTTCCAAGTGAAATATTTGAACCATCAATTGAATCTGAAATAATTATTGAGTATTTGGTGAAGATAACTTGCTTACCATGGCTTGAGTGTGTCATTTGATAGATGGAAATCATATTTTTCAGACAGATAAGGTACAATTAAAACATCTTGAAATTTCCCATCTTCTTGTAAAATATCACAAAAGATTCGTGCGTTCAAGACATTCAAATGTTACCACTGTTACTACATGTTTAAGTGAACTACACTACACCACTTCATGAATGGAAACCTATAATTTTTTTTTTGTTAAATCTACCACCAGGCGTCACTTTTCCGACTGTGCTTCGACGCTTTTGTTAAAGATCCGACACCTTTAGTTGATGCTCAAATGATGCTTTTTATTAAACTTTCGACACCTTTCCCGTCGAATATTCGATGCTTTCAGGAAAAATCTGATGGCATTGCCATGACTCCGACACTTCGTCCCGTTGGAAGACCGACCCTTCAAGTGTTGGGAGGCGTCGTTTATTTGACGCTTTCCTTAAAAAACATCGACAGCGTGGCCATGACGACAACACTTCAGCCCATCGGAAGGTCGACCCTTCAAGTGTCGGTAGGCGTCGGATATTCGATAGTTTGTGCAAGTTTTTAGTGACACTTTGAAATAGATAACTGTCAAATAGGCGACACCCTGTGGCGTCGAATCTTCAACCGACTTAGGTATCATGTCGAATATCTGATGCTATGCCACCGACGATAAAAAAAAGTGCATGTGTCGAAGATGCTACTGAGAAGTGTCAAATTTTAGACATGCAAGGTGTCATATTTTGGGTTGAAATTCTGTTGTGTTAGTTTACTGAACATTATTATACAAATAGGAAGAATATTTTAGATCAGAGACACAGTGTGATCAAATGTTGAGTAGATGCATAATAAGATCAACCTTTGAAACATGTACATAGAAATATTACTATAAAAGAATAATTTTGATTCATAGATATCTAGAAATCCTACTATAACTAGTTCTAAACAAATAAGAAGTAGAATAGGGAACCTAGCAACACTGTCAGGAAGACAAAAATAAAATAATCATTCCTCCCAACCAACCCCTAGAGAAACCAAGTCTCACTTGCTCCAGAATCCTTGAACCTGCTTGGTGAACCACAAGAGAAAAATACACTTAATGCACCATCACTTGCATTATCATATTAATTCCCCGTTCATTGTTAGCCTCCTGCTTGCTAAAAGGGCATACTATTATATAGTATTTTTCCTAGGACTTGGTAATTTATTAGCCTCCTGTTCTTTAACACTCCACAAGGAGTTGCGACCTGATTTTGAGGAAGATGCCTCTTGGATCTTGAGTTCGGACTCGGAAGCTTCAACCATTTATCTTTTCCTCTTGTGGGTCAACAAACACTCTTTCAACCACTATTTCATTCTGATTCCCTCCAGTATTTTTAATTAATAAAAGAATAATCCATTACATTTACTTTTGACTTCTCATCAAAAACTATTTAAAAAGAAATATTCAAAAAAAATTAAATAATAATTTATTTAATCTTGGTGCATTACATTACAAATTGCTAATAATAATTTGTAAACAGAACAATTAACAAATTGCATACTATATAAATTCATCACTAGAAAAGAATAAGATAATTCTCTTTTAGCACGGTAAACACTGAACCGTTATATAACTCAACAAAATACCTTATATCTTTTATATAACAGTTCAAAATAAAGCAGACAAAGCATGGGACCACAGTCACTTAACCAACTTTATCCCCTAGTTGGACAACCAACATAAAACATTGAACTCAACAAAACATGAACCCGCAGATTTTTCCCAAAAAAATGTACTAGATTCAAAGATGAACTTGTTTAAATAGAGAGAGTACTCAACAACTTTCCTTTCATAGCAACAAATTATCTCTATGCACCACACAACATCATGTGTCTCCTCAATACAGTTTTATATAATTTTTTACCAGGTCTTGTGCCATCTCACTCAAACATCGAATTTATATCTTGATCCCTATAATTGTGGATCTTGTATATTTACTTAGTTTTTGT
>LPNX010677634.1:1005563-1028903 GCA_001517045.1 Pseudotsuga menziesii
CTGAATCAGTAGATTTAAACTTTAATTTCAATAAACATAAATGTTTCCTTCCTAAGTGCTTTCAGATATCTAATTCATAACATATCCAAACCATCCTATTTATATTTATTCAACATATTCCAGTTAAAAGTACATATTTAGAATTAATTGAGAGTTGAACCTAAATAAAATGCAGAAGGAGACAACCACCCAAAGGAGATTGTTCCACCCAACCTTCTCCTGAAGTAGCCAAATTTACTTTCTTAGTACCCCCAATCCTGTTCACTGAACCACTAGGACGGAGATCTCTGAATGTATCCCACACAGAGAATCTTACTACAACTTAGCACTCAAGAATAGAATTAACTCAGCAAATCACTTTATCTATCCCCTCTTCAAATTCCTTGTGTGCCTCATTTTTTAGTTTGCAACAATCACAAGGTTCATTCACTTAGAAATCAGATGCATAGTGAGCCTCCTGCTCAATTTGATGGTTTATATAAGATTACCTAGGTCTTTGGGTAAGTTCTGGAATTAAATGAGCCACCACCTCAGGTCCCCCTCTCAGGGAACATGACCACATTTTTAGGGATTATGCTCTTGCAACAACTAGAAAATGAAATTCTAGTGCTTCCACTTATCAACCATCCTTCTACAGCTGCTATTTCTTCCTACTGGGTCAGTGAACACTCATTTAACGGCCTTCCTTGGATAGGTGTCTCCTTTATTTAATTATTAAAATAAATAATTCTTCAATTACAGTCATCCTTGACCCACTTGGTCATAAAATTTATAATAAATTTAACATAATGTTTTTCTGAAATAAATAATAAATATTTATTTTTCAGTTCTGGGTATGTTACAAACACCCCCATTAAGTTCAACATCATCTGCGATGTTGCTTAAGTTATTCTGAGTATTCTTGGAACATAGCTGGATATACCACCTGCATATCGCTCTCTAATTCCGAGGTTGATTCATCTAGAATGAGGTGTTTCCATTGCACCTTTACCTGTCCAATGGTGCGATTTCAGAGAAAATTTTCTCTCCTGTCGAGAATACAGTCTGGTTCCACCGAAAAATTTCCTTCTGGTTCTACCTAGATCACATTCTAGGAAATCACATGAGTAGAATCATGTACATACATTTTCAAAATAGAAACATGAAATACATTATGTATTCTAATATTAGGTGGAAAAGCTAACTAGTATGCCATTGGCCCCACTTTTGCCAATATTTCGAATGGTCTGCAATACTTGGGTGCTAATTTAGCACAGCTCCCTAGTTTAAAGGAGCTCTTTCTAGGTTTTACCTTAACAAACACATGCTCACCTACTTGGAATTCCTTCGGAGTTATTTTAAGTTCGGCATGACTCTTTTGTCTGTCCTCAACAGTTTTCAAATTACTTTGTACCAGTTTTACTGTTAGTTTCAGTTCTTTTAACAAGTTAGGTTCTGACATCAAACGGTCAATTGGATTACTCCATGTAATAGGAGTGTTACATTTTCTACAATATAATATTTCAAAAGGACTAAGCTTTGCTGAAGCTTGATAATGATTATTATAAGAAAATTCAACTAAGTGAAAATAGCCTTCCCGCTTCTTGGGATAGTCTCTAACATACATTCGTAACATGTCTTCTAGTACTTGATTGGCTCTTTTTGTTTGTCTATCCATTTGTGGATGATAAAAATTAGTGAAATTCAATTTAATATATAGTCCTTTAAATAAAGATTTCCAAAAATTACCTGTAAATTTAGGATCTCTGTAAAAAAGTATTACCTTTGGAATTCCATGCAAACAAAAGATTTCTTTCATAAAGATGTCAGCAATGATAGAAACTTTATAAGTTGTTTTAATAGGTATAAAGTGTGTTGTCTTAGTTTATCAACAAATACCATTATTGAATCATTTTGTTTCTGGTTTTTCGGTAAGATAGTTACAAAATCAAGACTGATGTCTTCCCATTTCCAATTTGGAATTGGTAATGGTTGTAAAAGACCTGTTGGGTGTCGATGTTCAGCTTTAACTTACTGACATTGTATACATGTAGCTAAAAATTCAGCAACTTCATTTTTCATACTAGGCCAAATATACTCATTTCTTAACATTGTTATCATCTTTTGATACCCTAGATGTCCGGAATAAGGAATTTTGTGTACTTCATTCAAAATCAATAGTTTAACTTCTGGTATATTTGGCACATAAAGTCTGTTTTTTTACAGTATTAGACATTTTTCATTAAAACTGTAATCTGTAATTATATTTTCAAATACATTCTAAGCTACCTTTTCTTTTAAACTCTGGTATACTAGGTCCATCTTTATTCCTTCTTCCAATTTATCTTCTAAATTAGTTTTATAACTGCTAATGGAAACTACAAAACTTGTTACTACATTTATTCTTATGGCATCAACCACTTTATTTTCTTTCCCTTTAATGTGATTGATTTCAAAATCATACTCGCTAAGGAAATCTAGCCATCTAGCTTGCCTCGCGTTTAGATTTTGTTGATCAAACAGATATTTTAGGCATATTTTATAAGACACTAGCAAAAATATTTTACCTATTAGGTGATGGCGCTACACTTTTAAAGCATGCATTATGGCATCCAACTCTAAGCCATAAGTTGCATAGTTCTTTTCGTGAGTTTTTAACTTCCTTGATTCATATGCAATTGCATGACCTTCTTGTGTCAGTACTCCACCCAAACCTTTATTGCATGCATAAGCACATATGACGAAATCTTTGTATGGATCTGTTATTTTTAGAATGGATGTAGTGGTTAATAATCCTTTGAGTTTATTAAAACTATCTTCGCATTTCTGATCCCAAACAAATTTCTTACCTTTTTTTTCTATAATGATTGTATAGGATTTGTAATTTTCAAAAATCCTTCGATAATTTTTTTGTAATAACCTGTTATTCCCATAAAGGATCATACATCAGTTACGTCCTTAGGAATAAGCCAATCAATTATTTGTTTTATTTTATCTTGTTCTACCGATATCTAATCTTCGGATATTACGTGCTCTAAATATTGTATCTTATCTTTTTAAAATTCACATTGTTAAACTTAGCATATAGCCAACATTCTCTCAACACTTGTAATATTATTTACAAATGTTCATCGTCTTCTTCTTTGGTTTTAGAATAAATTAATATGTCATGTATAAAGACGACTACAAATTTGTCTAAGTACTTACTTATGACATTGTTCATTAAGCACATAAAGGTTGCTGGTGCATTAGTTAGCCCAAAGGGAATAACCACAAATACATAGTGCCCATATCTAGTTCTGAAAGCAGTTTTAAAGATATCTTCATCTTTAATTCTGACTTGGTGATACCAAGACCTTAAGTCGATATTTGAAAATATCGTTGCTCCACATATATGATCAAATAGATCATCAATACGGGGCAGAGGATACCTTTTCTTAATTGTCATTTTATTAAGTTGACGGTAGTCTATACATAGACGCAAAGTAACGTCTTTCATTTTAACCAAAAAGACCGATGCTCCCCAAGGGGATACACTTGGTCTTACATAATGTTTGTCTATTAATTCTTGATACTAATTCGTTTGTAAAATCCAGATCTCTCTTGGGAGGTAATCCTATAATTTCTTCTGGGAATACATCCGCGTAATCTTGCATGATCGGAATATCCTCAAATCCTCGCTTATCTTCTTTACAAATTTGTTCATTATTTATTTTGTGTACAAAAAATACTTTACAACCCTTTCTTACAACCTTTTTCATCTATAAGGATGAGAATTTTCTAGCAGATATTTTCCTAAGTATTCCTGTGATAGTAATTCTTTCTCCTTGATTATTTAAACAAGTAAACATATTTTGAAAATAGTTTAAAATCACTTGGTGTTTTTCTAGCCAATCCATCCCTATTAAGACATCACAATATCCTAACAGTAACACATTTAACTTGACCTGAGTTTCAAACTATCTCATAAGAAAATTACAATTTTCAATATAATTGACCTCCTTTATTTTAGTTCTTGTAGCTAACTGGACCAGCTAGGATTTTTCAATTTTTTAAAGATAAGCTGCACTTTTCCACTATGTTAGGAGATATATAACCTAAAATAGCACCTGGATTAATCAAAATGGAAACAGACTGGTTTTGTATCATACCTTTCACTTCCACCATGGAAGTCTGGTGATCCACCTGTCTCGGTTCTCTAGAGATGCATTTATTCGGGGCATCTCATTTGCCACATCTCCAACTATTTTCTCTTCCTGGATAGTGTGTATGTTGCTAAATTTTTCCTTCCGGTTTGGACAGTACGTGGCATAATGTGGTCCTTGAAATTCCCAACACTTGACAGGTTCCTTTTGTTCATTATTTTTAATAAAGTTGTTAGGCATATCCCTGCCTTTTGGTGTTGTAGTATTTCGTGGTGATTTATTTTTAAAATCAGTTCTCTGACAGTTATTCTTGGAGAAATTCTGAGATTTACTCCCAAAAATCTCATTTGAATTAAACCCTCTTCTCTTCTAGTCAAAGTGACTTGTCTTCTTAGTCTTCTAGTTAGGTAAACTTTCTCTTTTCTTACTTTGTTCATAACATAAATAATCTTTTCTCATAGCTTCCTCAAAAGTCTTTGAGTTATCAAAATCAATCCTATCATTGAAGCTAATGGGCATACAGCTTAAAAATATTTGTATTTTAGTCTTTTCATCAATTATGTAAGGTACATACCTTAACAAACTTAGAAATTTGTTGCTTAACTTTTTCATTGACATGGAACCCAATTTTAATTCATCGAATTCCTTGGCTCTTTCCTCGTAGTATTGTTCAAATAAAAACTTCCTTCTAAAATAAGTTTTAAAAACTCTCCAGGTTAAATACTTCTCCTTAATATTTTTTACCCTTTTTATATCTTGCCACTAGATATCAGCTTTTCCTGTCAAATTGTAAATAGCCATCCAGGCCTTTAGTTTGTCAGAATAGTTGTAAATATGAAAATATTTCTTCATTCCTGACAGCCAAGCTTCTACTTCTTCACCTTTCTCTACCTCTCCATTAAACATATGAGGCTTTATTTTTTTGAATTCCTCAAAAATTTATTCATAGGATTTATACTTCCTTCTCCTAGGTTTGCGGTCACTTTCCCTACTATCACTTATGTATTTATACCTTCCCCTATGTGACCTTGCATTAACCTCTCAAGAAGATTCACTATCAGAATATTTTGCTTACTTTCATTTATGTTTGTAAGATGTTGTTTCAGAATCAGTTTCATAAACATTTTGCGTATATTTTCCTCTGTTATGCATATTGTCTACTAGCATTTGATTTGTTTCCACAATTCTTTCATTATCCATTTTTACAGTTTGCAATCCATATTTTAACTCCTTAACTGTTTGTAGTAACTTTGAAGATGGATTATTCAGTTCTACATAAATGTTGTCTGGATTGTTGTGCTGAGAACCATTTTCCTACAAAACAAATTTTATATTTCTGTACAGAAATAAATGTAAATAAAATTAGTATATTGGTTTTCTTACTTATATACGAGTGAGCCAATTAGGCCTAGTGTTTGGAACCTGGATTTGATAGAACATGTAACATCCCTTAAAATTCATAAATAATTTTTTTCCCATTTACCATGAGTAACATTTAAATTACTAGGAAAGAGTTCTAAGAGATTTATACTTCGTGACTCCTTTGTCATAACGATAATGGATTTAAATCTAACTATAAGATTTATGTGTCTACGTTAGTTTTTATTATTAGCATGCTTTCCTTTATGAACTAATGTCAGATTTACGTCATGCATTCTGGTTGTCATTACTTTGTGATAGTAACTGTCTTAAGACTCCATTGAAATTGTTTGTCATTTCTCTTCAGTTTGGTTCTACCTTTGAGCTATTAAAGGGATCGATCATGGTCTTATTTAGTCTTAAGGACTAATGCATGAACTTTGTTTTCCCTTTTTGTAGCTGGATGAGGTCACCCTGAAAAAGTGCAAAAGAACAAATTATAAGACATAAAGCCATAAGTGATAAAGAAAGCGGTCCCATTGTTTTCGGAAAAACAGCCTAATCTTTAACTTAGTTTCGAAGTTCATAATACATACTATATTGTATGTATTTTTAATAGTGAAGTTTTGAACTCAACACATATGTTATAGCCTATACAATATCATACAATTGGACATTTGGAAACGATCACACTAACTTGTTATCCTATGTTATAAGCTTATACTGGGGAACACTATGTATAGAGTTTGGGTCCTTAACACACCAAATGTGACTAAAGGTATAAATCTTGAAATCATATCAATGAATTCAACATGCAAAGGACATGAATTAAAAGCATCCACATGTAGGCCATGTGGTCGTGATAAAATATCCAGCTGGGGGGTAAAAGACAGGGTGCCAAACCCTAAGTTTTTAATGTGTCTTGGTGGTTGTGTAAGGTCTTTCGATGGAGTTTCCTTTGAAGTTAGTTGCATTTTTAGTCTCGCAATCAGCCTCTAGATGTTTGACCTTTTTATTGCACTGTCTATAAATAGAGATGGAGAGGCCACTAACCTTGTCCCTCAAATTCATGTGAACCTGTTCCAGTTTGCACCAAACACCGGTGGAGTTCGTGATTGTTGTCTGGTTGTCGACTAGGTATCTCTGGTTGGAGTTAAAATAAACATCGAGAAGGTAAAATAGTTCAGTTGCATTATTGGTAATGGTTCTTTACATAGAGTTTTAAAAAAGAAAACTGTTGTTTAACTTTTTGTAACCTATATGTGCAGAATAAATCTCTGCAATGAGGGTGTGGATCGAACATTGGATGAGAAGACCTCCTTTTTAACCAGTAAGACTCGTGTATTTACCTTGCGTGGCTCAGTGGAACCAAAATTGGTCTTATGGTGTGTATATCGTTGGGGTTTCAACACTGGGTTGATTCGTCTATAAGAAAGTGATACACTTGCTTTGGTATAATGTAAACTTGATTAAGCAAAAGGATTCATGCATCTTCTGTGGAGTCGTAGACGACTGTACCACTTTTGGAAGTTATGTTGTAAATGCAGTTTAGTTTTGTTTCTTGTGTTGATACTGTAATGATCATTCCTCTTCATCCTATGAGGGTTTTGATACTATAACCTCCTTTACTTAAACATATAATCAACTATGTATAATTTTGATAAAGTGAAAGGGTTTTCATATCTGTGGAGTCTTAACGACTATGCCACTTCTTGAATTAATGATAATGTATTTTTTTTCGATTCTGCTATGGTTGAGAGATCATGACAGGTTTTGAGCGAAAATAGTCTTCGACTATCTCTGTAATTATTCCTTTAAAATTTAAGACCCCGTGAGGGCTTGCATGTCACTATGCTTTAACTATAACTTTGTTTATCCAATGTGACTATGTATGTTTTGATAATGGATGTGCTCCAAAAGAATTCTCAGTCTTATTTACAATGTGTGGTAATTTAGAAAACAATAAGGCCGTGAGGCTCTTACTCTCGATATTTTTTTTTGGGCTAGGAAGCCACTGTCGCATCTTTATTACTGGTTTTGACATTAAAATAGCTATACCATTGAGAATACCCATGAGGGTTTATATAAACGATTCGTTTTGCTTTAAGAAATTGGATGTTGTGTTTTTAAGTTGCAATTCGTTTCATATAACAAATTTCCAAAATGTTACAAGATTGTAATGCTTTTAATGGTGAAGGGTTGATGCACAATCATGGACTCCTTTAAAGACACTTTACATGCCACATAATACTGGACAAACCTGGAACCTCTGACTTTAAGTGAAAATTAGGGGTACTTACCTAACGTATTTGAAGATGAAATAAAAAGACAAAAGATAGGTAATTGAATAATATTTCATAATATATAACATTTATGCATAAAAAATGTATGTAAATGATTATAAAATTAGTTTCCCTTAAATTGGGTTTTCAAATTTTCAGCACATCATAACATATATGTTTGTGCGGGTGCAACAATATATAAGGTAAATGATTTCCATTTTGGATAAAATCATATAAAGGACATATGGGCCTAGTGAAACACTATTTTTTCATAATTTTTCATGAATTATGTTTATTATTAATAATTATTGAAGTCAGAAAAGATTGAAATGAAAACGTTCTATAAGATTGTAGAGCTCGCTCTCTTCTAGTGTACCATATTGTTGTCTTGGGAAATGGTGAAGGTAATCAAAATTTATATAAAAAAACAATTGATGTATCTATTTTCGAAAATTGATGTGTGTCATTTAGAAAAATAATAATAAATAAATAAAACTTACATTTGAAGGAAAAAGTTACATATTCAGAATTGTAAGATCATACTCTAAAATATTCTAAATTTTCATAAAAAAATATTGTGTTTATCATAGCAAAATACGCCATTGAAACTGAGCATATTGATAGAGTTCTAAAAGACAGGCAACAACCCTAGCTTATTTTTCCTAACCAATAGGTTCGGTAGTACGAAGCTATTTCCAAACATAATGCCAAGCCTTGTTCTCGCTGAGTTTTTAAATTTAAAAAACACTCATATGAGTTATAACACATATGTGTTTTAGCGTTACTCATATCGCATATGCACTATAACACATATGTGTTTTAAAGCTTTAGTATCTTGGTACGAGAGTAAAAAAGAGTTTACCAAGTTAGTGGATAGGCTTTGGGAGAAACCCCATCTAAAAAGAAAATATCATGGTAATTATTGGCCCCTCCAAAGTGGTTTAGTGTGACAAAAGGACGACGCTTAGCCTAAAATTTGTGAATGGTTGTGGATAATGAGGTTAGATTATTGGAGGTTCAAGGCGCTTAAGACATAGAAGTTGCTTTTAGAATTAATGATTGAGTTTTATTTCCTAACCTTTCTCTAAGGATCGAAACTCATATCTACCTCTAAAATATTCCTAATGGTACCAACACATCCACTATGAGGATAAGGATTGCAAGATCATTTATGTTGTTTTGAAGCATTATTTTTGTCCGTGGACACAAAAAAACATATTTTAGGGAATAAGGCCAAGGTGTCATCTCTCGACTATGTTGAGGTTCCATGATGTATACATTGTCCTCGAGAACTCATTATCATACTAATATTCCCACTTGGAGGCCAAATATCTTCTTCAGACATGATTTTTTTCATTCAGGGAATCATTCTTGGGTAAAGATTCGTATAACAATCATTTACATCCTATGGCTTAGGGTTTCTCTGACAACTATGTCTGAGACCTTGATAGCCATACGTAGTGCTCAAAACATCATATTATTTCTAATTACCCCACATGGAGGCTACAGATATGCTCACGAGGTCATGTATGGTGGATCAATTTTCATTCTTAAAACTATATTCTAAGAAGTTTTCTTTATGGTACAAGGACAAGGTTTCCTACCTTAACAATATCCAAGACCCATGGATTCATATCTACTATCCAAAACCTTCTAACGACATCCATGTCACCACTCGAATGAAAGGGTAACTTCAAGAGGTCATGGCTGGTCATTTGAGGTTTTTTTCATGGTCATGTATTCCTTTAGTGTCTACAACCTGGGTTTCGTGATCGCTCAATCATGTCAAGGGTCTCTAAACCCATCCTTAGTGATTAAAAAAACTAATGGTGTCAATTCCCACACAAATATAAGAATGGCCTCAAGAGGTAACATTTGGTTTTTTAAGGTGTTATTGGTGGTCCTAGATTCCTAGAAGCTTCATTTAGGGCCCAAAGTAGAGGTTTCATCCATTGACAATGTCTAATACCCTAGGGCCCTCCCTCCCACTTATATTTATTCCCCTCCCACTAATCCATTCCCTTTATATTTGTCCTCCCTCCAGTCCCCCCTCATATCTCTCCCCTACCCATCCCTCCCTTCCCTTATATTTCTCCTCCCTTCACCCCCCCCATATATGTCCCCTATCCCTCCCTCCCTCCCTCCCATGATTCCCTCTACACCTTCCTCTCCCTCTTTTGACTCCCCCACTCTTAACCAATGTAGTGTTGGGCCATGAGCCACCCCGTAGACCATCTGGATGGAATATTGGGAGTCTAAATGGTATTATAATGGGATAAGGGTGCCATTATAGGGTTTTGGATGGGAGGGATGGGTCACTGGAAATTGACTATAGTCACGGAAGAGAAGGAAATGAGTCCCTAAATCAACACACATGCCTTATAGATGGAATATTTGGCCTTTAGTGGGATATGGGTGTCATTATGATGTTTTATGCACTAAGGATGGGTCTCAGGGTCTTAACCATGGTAATGGGACAATAGTGTAACAGAAACAAGTGTTAAAACACTATGCATGCCCTTTAAAGGGGATATTTAGCCTTAATATGGGATATATGTGCCATTAGACTATTTTATGAAGTGAAGATTGTTCTCGAGGAATTGACCATGGTCATATAGGAACCATTATGAATATTTCCAGACAAGAGATAGTTCTGAAGACACTACCATAGTCGAAGGATAAATCCAATCTTCTACGGATTAAAGGATGTTTTTATGGGTCATGGACAAATCACAAGGTCGCTAGTACAAAATGAGGAATCAACTACTAGGTGACTAAAAATTTTAGTCACCACAGGTTTTTCAAGAGATTTACTACTAAATAAGAGCAATTTTGATTGGCCCAATTATAAACGACTAAAATTAATGACTAGTTTAGTCCCTAGTTAACAAATAAGACTAGATAATAGGTGACAGAGTTAAAAATGACTAACATAAAGGAATAATTTAGTCACGGCATAAAAAATGACTAGCTAGAAGAATGTGAATTAGTCATTTATGTTAGTCATTTTTAATTGTGTCATGGAAAATTGCAAATTTGACAATGAAATGTAAATTTTGTAAACTATAACACCTTCTATTAGTAATATTGGTTCCATGCACCTCGATCTTTAGAGATATACCAAACCAATTGCACGAATTTTCTCTTACCCAATTATAAACGACTAAAATTAATGACTAGTTTAGTCCCGAGTTAACAAATAAGACTAGATAATAAGTGACAGAGTTAAAAATGCCTAACATAAACGACTAATTTAGTCACGGCATAAAAAATGACTAGCTAGAAGAATATGAATTAGTCATTTATGTTAGTCATTTTTAATTGTGTCATGGAAAATTGCAAATTTAACAATGAAGTGTAAATTTTGTAAACTATAACACCTTCTATTAGTAATATTGGTTCCATGTACCTCAATCTTTAGAGATATACCAAACCAATTGCACGAATTTTCTCTTACCCAATTATAAATGACTAAAATTAATGACTAGTTTAGTCCCTAGTTAACAAATAAGACTAGATAATAGGTGACTGAGTTAAAAGTGACTAACATAAAGGACTAATTTAGTCACGGCATAAAAAATGACTAGCTAGAAGAATATGAATTAGTCATTTATGTTAGTCATTTTTAATTGTGTCATGGAAAATTGCAAATTTGACAATGAAGTGTAAATTTTGTAAACTATAACACCTTCTATTAGTAATATTGGTTCCATGCACCTCAATCTTTAGAGATATACCAAACCAATTGCATGAATTTTCTCTTGACCATCTTTATCCCTGCTGCAGCATTGAAGCAAACCCGGCTAAGCGTGTTCCAAAGAAAAATTAGGTTCTTGCATCAATTATGAATTAGGTACTAGAACTAGTACCATATCGATACCTAGCTAGAAGAACCATAACCGTGCATATTCTCGAGAACCGTCCATTCCAATGTGCCTCCTCCACGTAGACTTACCAAATGCATCCAATGCATGGAAAAAAAAACACATCCACTTTGGATTTGTGGGATGAAGGTATTGTTCGACCCCTACTCCCCTGTTTTTGCACTCGATACCCTATTTTTGCAGATGATAGGCTGGTTCAGGATCTTGTAGTGACCAGTTGGAGTGCTTCAAAGGTATGGTTCTTTTCACTCCTATCATGTTCATCACTGCAATCAATAACCAATTTTTATGTATTTTTACACGTCTCAATGCTGCCAAAGTTACTACTTCCACTTTACATTCGCAATTATCACCATCTCCAGCCTATGTGCTTATAACCATATGCATTTTGAGCTTTCAGCATGGGAAACACATGAGAACCCTCCTGCAATGCCACTATTTGCAAAGGTCATTGGTTTTTTCACATCAACATTCCTCACACGCTCCAAAGGAAAACTGAAGCAGACATTATAAGAAGCGATTAAACTTTGCAAGGAGGTTTACTTGTTGCAGATGTCATTGTAGAGAAGGGGTCGAATGATACCTTCAACACATAGATCCAAAGTTGACATGTTTTTTTTTCCATGCATTGGATGTATTTGGTAAGTCTACGTGGAGGAGGCACATTCGAATGGTCGGTTATTAAGGGGATGTAGGGCCCTCATTTGTGGCTATCGTCGGTCGCCGTCCCGATGAGTATTGATCATATTTTGGTACCAGTCGGAGTTGATTATTTAGCCGAGAAGTGGCAACTACGACTGACTTCCGGGCCAAATAGTTGACTTCATAGACTACTCCATTTTTAAAACTAAACAACTTATACGATAATAATTAAAAAAATATAATATATAACCAATTAACATAATTTATATAATAAAATAATAAAAATAAAACAAAAATATATATAACAAAAACAAAAAAAATCTATATAATTTATATAGTAAATACTAAAAATAAAACAAAAAATATATTATCAAAATGGAGCTGTCCACCCAACTCTTGAGCCAACAGCTCTCCATCCACTTCTGTTACCTATTGGTTTAAATAATAAAATAATTATAATGACCAAGTTATATAATTGGCCCTCAAAATGGCCAGGAATCAGGCTGGTCTTGAGCATACCTGGAAATCCCTTTACTAAGAGGAAGACATAGATCTAAGGAGGAGAGAAAGGAGACTCCAATAAACTCATTTTGGCAACTCCATTTGTAAATCTGGCCTCCTCAATTTTTGGTAAAAAAGGTATTTATGAGAGTGTAGAAAAGACGATTCTCGAGGATAACAAGGATTTCAAGGGATAGAATCAAATGGAAATAAGATCGCTAGGGAAACTCAATTTGTCTCACCAACCTTTCTCTTCTTGTAACTCCTACGAGAGAACAAGTTAATCACATGGAGGAAAGAAATATTTTCCTGAACCCCATGGAGATTTCATCCTCTAATTCCATTAATGACTACTCAACCAGCTCGTTGGCACCAAATAGCCTGTCCAAACAAACCATTGGTGCCAAATATTTTGGGTTGACTCGAGGCTAGGAGGGTTTGGTGGGTTATGAAGGAAAGTAATGTGATTTGGGTGGCATTTTTTGTCATTTATGAGGCTACCTATGATACCGTTGACGAGATTGGCATGGATATTTACCACGATTGAGGGTTTAAAATTTCAGTATTACCATCGCTGCCAGGATAAAACAACATTCGAGAGAACCTGGAGGCTCGTGAAGAGACAGGCCACAAATTATGCAGCTCTAGACTCAACATTACCTTCTTCCCTTACAAAATATGAATTCTATTGCTCTAGAGTCAACATCACCTTCTTCCCTTACAAAATTCGAATTATGCCTAGAGTCAACATCACCTTCTTCCCTTACAAAATCCATGGTAAGTTTCTTGGTTCAGTGTCAATTGATAAAAAATTTCTGATTATAACACTGAAAGTTTCTTGGTTTAGTGTGAATTGATAAATTTTTCCTGATCTGATTATAATAATGAAGCATAGGTAGCTAGGTTAAAATCACTCATAAGTGTGAATTTTTATCTTTTAGGCTGGGCATTGAAACTGACCCTTGGCATCGAATCAACTCCCAACATCACATTATCTTGTGTGCTCGCTCATTTATCCGGCAGGTTAGTAGCTCACGGGTCTCAAGTTGTGTCGATCTAACTGACCACCTGCAAATTGATCTAGACCTAGAACTAGAACCCATGGATTTTCTTTCTTAGCCACCCACCTAATACCCACCCCATTGAACCCCTCCATAGTTTTCCCAGGTCTAAGTAGAATGACATCTATAGAATGAACACTCCATGTTGAAAACACCATTTTTGTGAGGACGCTCTTGGTACAATACACAGTTGCCACAAATATTGATTCAATGAGAAAGGTGCACTCCCTATTTACTGTCCAAGTCTTGTGGTACTAGTCATGTTATTCATTTCTGCTATTCAAGTTGATTGTTTGGTACTAGCTTGCAACTGAGGGGTATGCAATTTGGGAGGTGTTGTAGACAATTTGAAGTTTGAGTAGCTTGCTTTAATGTTTTTTTCCCATATGTCCGGTCCTAGGGGTCCTTGAGAACTAAATAGCTTCTCCCACTTGAAATGATAAAGGAAACTGAACAAATTATGTGAGGAACACTATTAGTAGAATATCTTCTTCTACTCCAAGAAATTTGACTGTGAGGCCATAAACATATACAGTTGGAAGTTGTGGAAAGTGATGAGACTATAATGCCAAGAGCAGTTCCACGTTGAATGATACCTGAAACAATTCAGTGCTATCACTAATCCCAAATGAATAATATTCTTACAATGATATCATCAAAGCATGCATCCCTTGTAGATATTTTTCTTAATTAAAACTGACTCCAATCCAGAAAAGTTATAAATCCCGACACAAAAATGTCCTTTCTTTCAAGGACATATTCCATCAGCATGATTCTCACTTTGCAAACTTCTTTCTTCCCTATGGCTCTTTTGGAATATAAATATTCTTTAGGGTAAATTATGGTTCTCAGAAGACCCTATGTTATAATCATCTCGAGTTATGTATGTTGCTTCAACCATGCTTTCAAATGTCCGTTTACATTCTTCGTTGTTCAATTCAAAGTCATGCCCATGGTAAACTAAGCTAGAGGAAGAAATTGTTCTTTTCCAAATAGCATAAATTTTTAATAAAACCAAGAACGTAATGCCAACCAAAAGGATTAAACTCAATACAATTGCAATAGAGATGCCATCTATTGCTCTCTTTGTCAGTTGATTCCTTCTATATCTTGAAGATTCCAATGAAACTTATGATCAGGGAGCCAACGGATTTCTGCAGAGTCCAGGATTTCCCACAAAAGAGATCCAATTCCATTTGGAAGCACTCAATGGAAACTATCCTTGGAGAAAATTATCAATAATTTCAACTCATCCAAGATTCTAAGATCCCCAATCTCATCAGGAACTTGACCGCTAAGTTGATTATTGGAGAGATTGAGAACTTTGAGCATCATTAAATCCCCAAGCGAAGAAGGAATACTTACAGACAAAAAATTACCACTCAAGTCTAGCATGACTTGTAGATTACCAATCTTTCCAATATCCATTGGAATTGAGCTTGCCAAATAATTGTCTGAGAGCCTCAAGTCATAAAGTTTTTCATAGTTTTTGATAGAAGAAGGGATTAGTCCAGAAAAGTTATTCTTCTGCAAATATAGAACATTCAAGGAAACAAGGTTCCCCAGATTCCTTCATAAAATACCCCAAAGTTTATTATTGTCAAGAGCAAGAGTGAGTAAACTAGTACAATTCCCAATTCGGGATGGTATTGTTCCATTAAATTCATTGAAGGAGAGTTTCATCTCTCCAAGCCTACAAAAATCACCAAACCATGTAGGGATAGGTCCAGAGAAATGATTATTATTCAGATCCAGATGAATCAGATGCGTGCACTTAGAAAGCTCTGCAGGTAACCCACTAGTGAGATTATTCCAATATAAGTCCAACAGATTGAGCTCCAACATCTAGATAATCTCTTTAGGAATCCTATTGTTCAAGCCATTCCTACCTAGTCGGAGACGGCGTAAATATCTGGAATCACCCAATTGGGATGATATTTCCTGTGAAAAAACTATTATTTGTCAAGTCCAATGTTTTGATAAAACTTTAACCACAAAGAGGAATTATGATTCCATTCAATTTGTTGTTCGAGAGATTGACATTAGTCAAGTTTTTCAAATGAATCAGGTCTCTAGGAAGAAGTCCTTCAAGGGAATTATAATACTGAATAAGCATCTAAAAACCCAAAAGCATTCCAATATATGGTGGTATTGTTCCAGATAGCTTATTGTCATCCAAATCTATTACTTGAAGCCTTTTGCAGTGTCCCAAGCTTGGAGGAATTTCCCCATCTAACTCATTTTATCTTAAATCTAGAAAACTCATATTTGTAAGCCTTCCAAGAGTTATTGGAATGCTACCTGTAAAATGGTTTCCAAAGAAATCTATCTCACTTAAACTAGAGTAGTCTCCCAATTCTATAGAGATGTTACCCGATATCTTATTTTCATACAGAAGAAGCAAGCTTAGGGTTTTCAAATTTCCAAGTTCAGGAGGAATTGCACTAGTGAGTATATTGTGATATAGAGAAAGAGTTTTGAGGATGTCGAGGTTCCCCAATTCAAGAGGGATGGTTCCTTTTAAACTATTATTATGCAAATAAAGGCTAGACAGACTCTCAAAACTGTCCAAATTGGAAGGAATTGAACCATGTCAGGCATTATTGGAAATAACTAATTGTTGTAGGTTTGAGCAATGCGTTAAAGCTTTAGAAATGGTACCTGAAATATTATTTTCACCCAGAAAAAGATGTTGCAATGTATTTCTTTTAACACAGAGATTTTCTGGAATAGGACCCACTAGAGAATTTTCAAACAAAACCAAGTACTGAAGATTTTCAAGTCTATTAAATGCCCCAGGAATGGTTCTAGAGAGGTTATTTGTTGACAAATCCAGGATCTACAAATGCCAAATCTCACTCAATTCTTTAGGAATATCACAATCTGAGTGATTTCCAAGTAGATACAAGTGATGCATGATTTTAATCCCCCCAAGCTCTAGAGGAATATGTCCGAAGAGGCTATTGTTGGCTAAGTTCAAAAGCTGCAACATTATCAATCTACCCAGTGTCAAGGGAATTGTACCTTGGAGACCATTTCTCGCAGTAAAAAAAATATTTCAAGGCTATTACAATTTCCTAACTCAACAGGTATTGAGCCACTCAAAATAGTGTCTTGAAAATTCATACTTTTCAACTGTTGAAGCTGGCCAAATGTTTTGGGTATGGACCCATTTAGAGAAGAAGCAACCCCCATTACTCTCATCTTTGTGCATTTAGAAATCTCCTCTGGAATGTGACCTGTCAAGCTATTATCCCATACTCTGAGAACTTTCAACTTCTTCAAAATCCCAATTTTTGGAGGGATGGTTCCACAAAGGTCATTGGAATATAACAATAGCTTTGATAAATTGGAGATATTTCCAAGTGAAGAAGGAATTGTACCAATGAGATAATTCTCAAAAATAGAGAGGATTTCAAGGTTGTGAAGATTGTTGCCCAGTTGAGGAGGTACGGGTCCTGTCATATTATTAGATGACAGGTCTAAAACTGAAGGAGATTGAATGCTAACCAATGCAAGGAATATGATACCAGACAATTTTGATCTTGATAAGTTTATACTCACCACTCCAAATCCATCTGGACCACTCGCCAAAATCCCTTGAATATTTAAGTTTCCCGTAGACAACCAACCCTATGACCAAACATTCCTTTGCTCCTGAGATGCAACCTCCCATAGAGGAAAAATACCAACTTCATGCAAATTTAACAATAAAGCCTTAGATAATTTATAGTTACCTTTAGCCCCAATCGAGGGATCTTCTTCTATCTGAACCATTATTTTATTACTAATTTTCCAAGATCTTCTTCCATCTTCACCATCTAATTTCTTTGGATGATTTTTTTTGAAACTTCATATTGTGTCGAGGAGACTTACAAATTATTTACAAGCATCTTTCTAATAAAGTTTCATAAACCATTCTAAGCATTGTGGCCCTGAGTTTTCCAATTTTACTTTTATTTTTCCAAACAATATAATAGAAGCAAGAATCGGCCATCTTTGATACTCAAAATGTAATTACTTCTACAAATAACAACAATAAACTTAAATAAACCATGGAAGAGATGAACAATGGAAATTTTGATTTGGGGGCATATTTTTAGGTGACAACATCTATATTGGAAATATCGAATCATTGAGTACTAAATATCTATACTCTACTACAGATTGTGACAATCAACTTATACATAATTTTATTCCCTTGGTGAGATCTATGCTAATCATTTGTTGAAACCATTTGAAAAAGGCAGAGAAGTATATTTCATTGCATAGAGACATATACTTAGTAGTGGTAGAGGCATAAAAGGTTTGTTACTTTATAAAACTTTTGTTATTTCCACTATTAACATCATCATATACTTACACTGTTACCCTTGCACCAATTATTCCTTAAGTAGGTAACATAGAAGCTCAAAATTTCAACATCAGTCCTTAAAATGCCATTTCAAGTATTTAATTATTCTATGCTGACTATATATTTGCATTTTCTTCCTTTGTCATGCATCCTAGCTTATGCATTCCTTAACCTTTCTTTGATAGTGGTAAAACATACACAATGGCTGGGACACCATAGATCCTGGACTCATGGTCTAGAGTCTGTGAACAATTTTTGATCTCATTGCAAAGGAAGAAAGTGTTCATGACTTCGAAGTCACTTGCTCATACCTTGAAGTATATAATGAGGTAGATTAAAGAACAACTAATATCAATATATAGCTACCAGTCTAGTGTTGGTTCTTGTAAGTTATACTACTACAGGTTACTATATATCTTTGAAATGGATTTGTTATTTTGTCTGCAGGTTATATATGACTTACTTGAAAAATCATCAGGCCATTTAGAGCTTAGAGAAGACCCTGATCAACGAATAATGGTTGCTGGCCTCAAACGTATTAAGGTATTTCAAGAACATCAATGGAGGATTCAACTCTTGATCCACTTATTGTTTACTTTCAACTATGCCTTGAAAAGTTGTTGTTATCTCTGAATATTGAAAGTCATAAATAGCAGCTAATTGCATAGATATATTAGACCTTAAAGTTTAATTTGTTTCTTGTTGAATGTTGAAAATTCTCCATCAAGCATTAGATCATTATATCAATTTCAATTGTAGAAATCATACTTAGTTAGGACATATTTGTATTTGTTTCAAGCCATGATGCATGGTGATGCATCCCCCCCAAAAAACCTCTTGTACCCACATTTTTGTTGCTTCATGGACGTGGGGAGTGGGAATGCCTAGGGAATGTTCCAATTAGATGGGGACTTAATTGGGGACATGGATTTCGTGGTTGTACCCAACATGTTCCTTGTGATTTCTGGACATGCAAATATAAATGGAGATCATGCTTCTATATTAACTGTCTTTAAAACACAAGTCAAACCTCTCTAGTAGTGTCTTGGGCATTAGAAAACACAAATTACACATTTGTAATGGCCTCCTGGGCACAAATTAAACCTCTGTAAGAACTGCTGAAAACAAAACAGAGCTTAGAATATAATAATTGGAATTTATAAATGCAGAGCATGCATCTATATCAACTGGCTTGGCACGAGAACACCAAAAAATATTTGGAGGATTAAATTTGCTAGGACAAGAAAAAGACAGATCATACCTTTGAATCAAAATCTCAGCATGTAAAATATAGATCAGATTTGCATGTCATATAGCTGGGTATGAATTTGCAAGTTGGGTATTAGAACTGATTACTGGCATGAAAAATGAAGTTCATACCATTAAGACGATTGCTAACCATAGGAAATATGAATCAGCTTTGATCACTGAAGGTTTAAAAATTAAATTAATGAATACAAGAGACTTTGTCCCTTCAACACAGGAAACATTAGATCCTTGTAACTGCAGTGTAAGATGATGCCTTGCCTTGGTATTTTTGAGTATGTACTATGAATCCTGTCATTATTTTTTTATATTTACGAGGGTTTTCTTGTTTCTTGAACTTTTTCTTCTAAATTTAACCTTCTCTGTAGGATACAATGTCAAATCTGTCTCTGGGGAAGATCTTTGCTGGATATGGATATGGATCCTTTTCCTGGCTAGATTTGCATGTGTAATGGGGATTCGTGGATCCTGAAAACAAGCCTGAAAAAGGAGAATAATTAAATTGAATACACAACCAAAGTTTTCCTTTATGAAGTAGTTGATACAATAAAACTACAATAAAAATTATGCTTAGTTCCATTGATCAAGAACATCAAACTAGGCATCATAATATATATGATATTCAATGATCTAGTCCTAAAAATTCTATGTTGAATTCTCTGAGTGATATTTCTTGTCTGGATCTTCCAAGTTCCACAAGTTTTGTTGCTAGCAATGTCTCTAGTTCTTGAATTTATGGGACTAGTTCTCCCTATCTAAAGCATTCAACTCCCTTAACTCAAGCTCAACCATCAAATTTAAAAGCCATTAGCCAAATGAATCTAATGCTACAATTTTGGCATCTGAAATTTAGGACCCAAGTATTTATTTTTCCAACAACAAAGGGAAGAGAACTTCTGGAACTGATAGTCTACATTGCTCTCCACACAGAAAATGGTTTTTTGTTTGCCTCATTTTTGGAAAACACACTAGCATCAAGGAGACTTGTCAGTTGCAAGGCAGGATGAAGCTTGTCATCCGGTCATCAATGGTTGTTCCAGATGTTGTGATATCACTATCTCTAGTTATGTAATTGTTGGGCCAAGTTATCCCTGCATGGATTTGTTTCCTTTTAAGTTAAGCTCCAGCAGTTTGTTGATAATTAGTGATGCTTTTTGTAGTTCCTTACTCAGTACCATCTAATTTCAAAACCATGAGCCAAATGAACATAATGCTACAATTTTGGCAGCTGAAATTCAGGGTCCAAGGGTTTCTCTGTCCAACAGTACAAGGAAGCAAACTTCTGGAACTGATCTTACACATTCTTCTCCACACAAAGAAAGGGTTTCTATCCACCCCATTTCAGGTGAACACACTAGTAGCATAGAAGGAGAATCATCAGTTACAGTGCATCTTGAAGGTTCTCATGCCACTATCAATGGTTTGAAAAGATCTGAGGAAAATTCTACAAAGCATCCAAAATTTTGAAAAGGTTCAAGGAAGTCTTCAGGAAGAATAAATGAAAGTCTAGTAAAATCAAGTTAGGTAATTGAAAAATATGTCTTTAGCATTCCACTTTAAGTTCAAAATGGAATTCTTGTATGAGTATTCATTGAGTACCAATTAGACACACTATATATTTCTAGGATTCTTATGTTTTCAACAATTTTATGGGTCAATTGTTAGTAGTTTAGCTTGAACTAGAGTGATTTTAATATCATCTTAACTAGTGTTCTCTAACGTATTTTTCTGTTATATCAATTATTATTTTCATATGAGTACTTTCCCAAGCTTTTCAACTGGGACAATCTGGAATTTCCACCCCATGGATTGATAAATTATGGAAATAGGTAATCTTAGCCTACACATGTAGATTGATAAATTGTTTTAGCCTACACCTGTGGATTGATAAAATAGTGTAACCGTGGATTGATAAATTGTTTTACAAATAATACAAACAATAATTTTTAGAAGAAAAACACACCAAAATCAAAATTTGAGGTTTACAATCAGTTGCATCAAATTTGTTGTAGAAATTATAATTAGTGTATATTTGATTCATATTAAATAACCTTCAAAATGGTCAATGAATGGTTAATGTCAGAGTTCGATCAAAAATTGTAATATGCATTGTATGGTTAATATGAGTTTGATCAACCACTGTAATATGCATATCAAAGAAAGTGAATGTACCCAGAACAAAGACTAACATCACGTTTCAAGGCCAAAGATTTCTCCCCACCTCCATAGTTTGAAATGATACATCCAATTCCTGTTAGATTAATAAAGAGGATTTGTAGCTATAATATTAGCTCAATTCCACCAATGAATTAGACCCCAATGGTCGTGGTGATAAGGAAAAAGAGTAAACAACCAAATCTTTGGGTCAAGAGTCCTTTTGTTTCTGGAAGCAAAGAAACACCATATAATGATGGATTCATGTGCACATTTACAAGACAAATGATAGAAAGTCACTGAAGCTACTCCATAATCAGCCTTATCAACAAAAGAAGCAGGTGGATAGATATGACTAAGCTATAAAAATCCGTGGGGCTACTAGTTGTGATAAATAGCATGCATATAATTAATGTTTATATAATAAGTTGACTTCCCTTTACATAAGTAAACTTCCCTTTTTGGGTTTCTATTGTGCAAGTCAAGTTATGAAAGATGCTTCAACTAGGATTTCTCTACTTATAGGTCTCACAATTGATCTTACAGGTCTAGCCTTTACTCTTTTGTTGCTTTAAAATGTACAAAATCGCATCACTGCATATCAAACCTTTTACACAAGAAAAGTATTTCAACTATGAAATTTGATCCTATATCCCATAGAAGAAATACAACCACCTTGTTTAGATTGATATGCATAAGTGCAAGGCAACATCAATTCTTGACAATGAAATATGCACACAGATTGTTGATATTAGGAGACTATTTCCATGCCTTCAGGTCAAATTTTTTCCATCCTAAGATGGAGGGTCTTTTACAATAATCTATTTTAGGTGCTTGTATTAAAACATGTGCATACTCTTAGAATTTTAGTATTGATCTCTTATCCATATAACAGAATGAATCTTTGCTTTGATATGTGATGATGACCACAATTTTTTTGGCATTTGTAAGATCTTAAAAGTTTAAACTCATAGATCCAGTGAAAATGAAGCAGAAGTTCTAATCCCTATTTTACTTGGCAGACCCTCAAATTGAAACATGGAATGAGAGGTAACAAAGTGCATATGTGTCACTTTTGTGGACATTTCAAAGAGAAGTTTCTTACAGTTAGGGTACCATTTCTAAAGTCTTTCTAATAGAAGAATATGCAAATCATGGTTTCTATTATATATGAGGGAACATCAAATATAAATTAAACTAACTATATATGACTAACTATGTTGACATTATATGATTTTGTTATAGTTGCGTCAAATGTTGAATTCAGGGAAGCATTACTAATCTCCGATTGAGTTATGCCATTTATTTTATGGATGGAATATTTATGTGTATTTTGTGTACTCAAAGTGGTTGATAAGTGATAACATGTGTTTTCATCTTCTCAGCTAATTGAAGTAAGTGGATTTTCTGCAAATGCAATGCAAACCTTCAAAGATCTTGTGGTATCTAGACATGAACTTGTTTGGAAGTATGAAGGATTCATGCTTGTTGTTTGGAGGCATGAATAATTCCTTCTTCTCTCTTACAATTGTAAGTTATCCTCTAATCCCCATGAACCTTATGTAACCACTCAAGTTCTTCCTCCATATATATATATATCCAAACCATTAGACACCAAATAAACAAAGTTTAATCATGTATATATCATGATCATATAAGGGTGAATATAATAAAATCACACAAGTTCGATACATATTTGAAACAAAATTTGTA
>LPNX010677634.1:1029041-1047858 GCA_001517045.1 Pseudotsuga menziesii
TGAATCCTCAAGCGAAATCAATGTTAGTGCTTGGTGCTACTAGTGGATATAAACCCATCCACTTGATATTTTATCAATTCAACAACCTCCAGCTTTGGTAAAATAGGCTAACCACATTTAAAATGAGGCAGAAAGCTTGAATTACACGATACCCCTAAAATTGCATGTGCTTTTTGAGAGTTCCTTTCCAATGGTACATATCTTAATATCAATGGTATTTATTTTGTTCTTCTAGGTGGATTCACTAATTTGTCTTCATGATGATAAGCATGATAGTTCTAGGGCATTTCTTATATTTTCTTGGTTGTTTCAACACTTTTACATCAGATTTGAGTCTACGTTAGGAGGTAGATTTTAGCTTAGTTTTACCAGTTTATATCTGCAAAAGGTATGTCCTCAAGGATGCAAAAGAGTAAGGAAAGTTATCTACATAACCCATACTATGGATGACATGTCACAATAGAAGAAATGTTGCTTCAAATCAACTATGATTCTCTGTAAATTTAGGGTTATATTAAGTTTCATGTTGAGCAAGGTCCAGCACTGGAGGGAAATGGTATTTTCTAAAAATGGTAGTGGGGAGAGCAGGGAAAATATGTTTTAAAGTTACATTTAGTAATTCACAAGGACATGTGAGCACAGTTTCAATGTCAATATATAATGATCCAATACCAACTAGATCATTTGGTTTAACAACTGGAGGATCAATGGTTAAACAAACTAGCAGGAAGGTGAAAAACATTGTGTGCAAGTTCAACGTTTGGGAAAGAATCTTCCATTAATAACATAAAATTTAAATCAAAGATTTAGGATTTGTGAAACAAGCTAATTGAGAATATTTGAATAGTTTGTGTATTTGCTTCTTAGTTCAATCCTTATTAGCTATCTTTTGAATATTTTCTACAATCACCCCTGGAATTCCTTGGCCATTTGGAGGAACCTAATATTCTTGTGGGTTGTAGCTACCAACACAAAACTAGATGAACATAACATATAGATTTCCATAGCCAAGTATGGATATGGTATTTAACACTTACTCAGGTCAAGCTACAGGGTTGACATGAAGCTTGGTTGCAGGTGTTGTATATTTCTCCTAGACACTACAAATTTTCCAATAGACTCTTCATTTTCATATGTTAGACTAAAAGTATAAACTTTCTTCTCTATGAATGTAGCACCTAAGAAGGATCTGAAAATTTCCTTAGTCACCTTCCACAATTGGCTAGAACAGATTGGATACAGTGGTGGGAATTTGAAGATGCCAAAAGGGGATGCATTCCATTTTTTACTAGCAACTATCAACCACAATGATATATAGGTCAGAATATTGTTGTATTTCCACTTGGTTGGAAACAAATTAATGTTGTTTATTTAGCTGAGAAGTTAGTCATTTAAAGTGTAACTACACTTTTGTATGTTGTTGGAACTTGTTTACTATTCTTGGGTTATTTATGGAATCTTTAAATGGTCATTTAATGAAAGCATTTTAATTTGTATGTGTAAAATCTTTGGAAACTTGGAAACATGTACAAGTTTCATGCTAAGTTACATGAGACATGGAAACATGTACATGTTTTGGAAATGATAATGATTAGAAACATCACCTGCCCCCAAATGGTCATGTTCTAGAGTTCGAACTTGGGACATCATGCAGAACGAGGCCCATCAAAACCAACCATTCTAGCGAGATTTGACTACAATAAAAAAAAAAATTCTTGTGATGTTTTATGTTTTTTTTGTCTGTCACTAGTTTGGGGATAGAGACTGTAACTACATGTCAAAATAGTTTACCGTGCTTATGATTTTCTATTATGATTTTCTCTTTATACCACTCTTATTTGATTTTCTTTAAATTTTATTTTATTTTATGTATATATCAGTCTGAACATGGTTTCTTTCCTTGATAGCAGGTTAGTGGTGGTTTAAGTCACCTTTGAATAAAATGATCACATAAGTATTGATACTTATTGTTAGCAATCAAACTCGAAGGTATTGTTGCTAATATTTCATCTCATTTCATTTCCATTTATCTAGTGGCTAAGAGTACTTAGAGTTAATTCTCATTCTTCTTGATGTAAAATGGAATTAGATGTATATTTCCTTTTACTATTCTATATACATTTTGGGTGATGAGTTGCTCCATTTTCTTATCCTTTGCTTCTATATAAACTGAAATTCTCCTTTCCATGACATCATCCACCGCTATCTTGAATTTACTTATGAATTTCCAGTCAAATTCAGATATCATGGCATGACTCTAGATGACTCAATAGATATTTTAACATTGGATGCATGCTTGTCATTCCTATAAATTTATGGGATTTTTGAATTTTGCATCATTTAAGCATACAAAATAATGATTATCAAGTTACTATAGATACATAATGGCTTATCTTATAATATTCCTTCAAGTATTTCAAATGCATTTATTAACTGCAACAAGGACTTGAAGGACTAGTACAAGGTAAGCCATTATGGATCTATAGTAACTTGATAATCATTATTTTGTATGCTAGAATGATCCAAAATTTGTTTTCCAATATCATCATTATCAAGTAATAACAACTTCTTAAAGGGTGCTATCTCAATGGTAGAGCACTTGCCTAATTATAAGCAGGAGGTTGGTGGTTCGATTCCTTTATGCCTTGTCATAAATTTGTGATTACAAAAATGAGTAAATTCGCATATATACGACTATTAGTAGCTAATTTCTCATATACTATAGCGCGACTAACGTTTATTCGTATTGAGCTTAGTCATTAATATGTTATCATATAGTAGTTTATTTAGTCATATATTTGGTCATTAATTGTTGCAATCAATGACTAAATCAGTGACTAAATCCATAACTAAATCAATGACTAAATCATTGACTATAATGATTAAATCAATGAATAAAAAGTCAAGCTATTAATGACTAAGTGAAATATGAGTAAGTTAGTCAAGCTATAAGATAGTGGAAATTAGCTACTATTAGTCTCCGACTAAAAAATAGTCATTTATAGTCGGATTTTAGTCATTTTTTAAGTCATTAATTTCTCATTTTGTACTAGTGGGTCCTAGACTACGACAATCCCTATAAATGGAGTCTAAATGGAACAAGTGTGGCATTATAAGGTTTGGGACTTTGAGCAATGTCATGGAAGAAAAGGTAGGGTCTTAGGACTTAAATGAATATTTTATGGCTCATGAGCTATAAATGAGTCCTTTAATTACCACACATGCCTTCCAGATGGGATATTCATCCTCTAGGTTGGGTATGGGTTCCGTTATGAAGTTATGTGCAATGAGAATAGGTATAGAGGTATTAACCATGGGTATAGGTTCCATTATAAGGTTATCAAGTTTAAATATTTGATATGCACTAAATCGCATATGCAATTTAGTGATCATGTAATACAAACTGCCCATTAAGTAAAAAGCAGTGTAGTCATATCACATATGCAATATAACACATATGTGATAAAACATACATGCATTATATCGCATATGGGATATGTGTTTTATAAAAAAAATTGGGTTACGGCCTATCGGCCAGGTTTACTATAGAAAAAGACAGAATTTTTTTGAACCCGCGAACAGAGAACTGTTCAACCTGCAATTTAATCATCTATGACACAAATCCATATGTTTTATACAAGTTTGGGTGGATTTCAATCGGGAATGTATGTAATAGAGTTCAGAAGTCATCGAGGAAGGTGCTTACACTGGAAGAAGATGAAAAAAAAAGAAAGGGAAGATTCAAGAAATCATTGACATTCATTGGATGAGCAAATACTTCCCATTCCCGCTCAACAGATACCTAACATAGAGGATAAGGAAGATAATGTAACATTAAAGAAAGTTGGTTATAGGGGAGATAATATTCTTGGTCCATTAATAAGTGGAAAATCTTCTGAAGAGTTCAATCATTATGTTCCTAATGATGCAAATGTGACTCCGCAACAACCATGCCAGGTGGCGCAATCTCCTAACCGAAGTTTTAAGCCTGTAGTAGATGTAAACGTCACTCCAGCATTTCAAATGAAGAAAAATATCACATAAAAACGAAAGAGAAATCCTAAACGCATACAAGTGGACGAGAGCGACTTGACTTCCATGGAAGGTAAGGTGGCTAAATGCACTATCCTTCATCATTGTTCTCAAATAACGAAACAATATTTTGATAACAAATATGAAGCCAGTAAATACCAATTTTTTTTATCTTTGCTTAAATATAGAAATATGGAAACTTTTAGAAGAAAGTTAGGCATAATAACATTGAATAATATCGAATCAAGTAATCACATTGTTAAATCTCATGTTGCTGCATTCACATTGATTTAAAAAAAAACTCGTTCACGGGATTGTAATGTGGCTCGCTGTGTATTGGATGAATCAATTATATGTAGATCCACAAGACAGTGCCGTTTACTTAAATTCACATCACAAATTGTGCCTTTACATCCAAAGACACTTAAAAAATATTCAGTAAGAAGAGATAGCCTTGATGTAGAGGGACAAATGGAATTTAGCGGGAAGTTGCTCACAAATACATGAAGTTAGTTGAAGCAGTGAAGGGACTAGTGCACGCATTTTGGCATGATAACACTAGGCCTTCTTATAACACAAAGGGCATGTTAAAACATTGTAGGGGTTCTATGAAAAATGAACTTCACATTAAACATTATCTTGACATGACACAAACTCAAGTGTTCGAGATGTTTAAAGTTTCCCATGTAGAGCTAAGGCTCGGGAAAAGATATTTTGAAAAATGAAAGCCTTGGTATGTTAGAATCAATACCATCCGAACCACCTGTTATTGTAGATGCCACATAGAGTTTGATCTATATTATCATACATTTGCACATATACGTCGTTTTTGCATCCTAACTGTGTGTAGGAATGCTCAAGACTAATGTGTCTAAGGTAAGATGGGAAGACACATCAATTAAAGCAACGTGTAGAGGGTGTTGCAGCTGCAACCACTTCCCCAAAATTTTGATGATTTTAGGGCCCCTCTATAGAATTCTAGCTTTTGATTTCTTTGCCCCTTAGATTTTGGTTTGCATGACTTAGATTTTATTATGTACAAAGTTTGAAAAGTTTTGCTTCAAGTTAAAACTTTTTCTTTCCTGGTGTGTTGGAAGAAATTTTGGATTTTTGCCGATACAGTGGAGAAAAACCTCACTTTCGACTTGGCATTTTCCACCGAATTTCACATTGTGTCTGATTTTTTCTTTGATTTCCAGCCAACAGTTGCGGATAGCTTCGACTTTTAGAGTCGATACGGTTGGAATATTTTTTCCTTTGAAGCTGATGGTTCTTCAATGGGCCATTTCACCATATCACAGTCGATCGCTACGGCTAGATATTCCTTTTGTCGCTGAAGTATCCACTCGGTTCAATATTTCAGTGTCAATCAGGTGTCTATTTGTGTGTCTGCCAACAAGCCTTTGGTCAGGAGTTCCCAGTACATTTTATCCGATAGTGTTGATAGGCATTTTTTTTTTCTTTCCGACGAAGGAGGCAAATTTTACGGCTTATAACCGGTCCTTCGCTGTTGCAATGTCGGATAAGCCTCCACTTTCATTTTGCAGCCAATTTTCATAGAGAAAGCCGACCGTTGTGGTTAGATATTTGTTTTTGAGCTGACACTACAAGATGGTGCTCGCTTTGCCTTCGTCAATGTGGCAAGGAGTCGATGAATTTCGAACTTGGGCGCGAAACGACTCTTTCTGCTTGTGTGTCTTAATTCCCCAACCACCACATTAAATGTGTGTTCTTTTTTTTCTATATATATATCCTTGGGGTTTTTTTTACGGGTGTTATGGTTTGTTAAGGTCAATTAAGGACAACCCGTTTTGAGCTCACGTAATGGAATTTTCCACTTGGATTCTATGCCGTGTCTGAGCCAGACATTTCACCAACCTTCGAGCCATTGTTTTCCAGGTAGGCTTCATCCCTTGTCATGATTTTAGTTTTGGTAAAGTAGGGTATGGAGATTTACCGTTTACGAGGTTTGGTATTTAGCATTTTGGGATCTATTCATGTACAGTTTAATTTTTCTATCCCTGTCATGGTTAAAGTCTTCCTTTCAGTCTCTTTAGGTCTTGGTTTGATTTGAGTTAGATGACCTAGCCCCATATTTTTTCGATTGACCTAGCTTTCCACCAGTTGTGTTTGTTCGCCTGCTCCAAGCCATTTTTTTGCCTCTACCACTCTAGCCCCGACCATGGTTAACTCAGATGCCTAGTATGTTGAGGATAATACTAGGGCGGGTAAAGTTTTTTCACCGGCTTTTCTTCACCTGGTTCATAGTCATTTATGGAGATAGGGGGATTAGCAAGCTCAAGAGGCCTCCGTTGGATTTTGGGTTTCGGCTTAGGGTTTCTATCGAGAAGCATTTCTTTTACCCTCTGTGGCTTTTCCTTTGTTTTAGCAGTTTTGAATTTGACCTTGATGATTGGAGTTATCATTGTCCCCTTAGACTGGTTTTTCTCGTGGTTAATAAGGTTAATGAGGGGAGGTTTCACACTAGTTTTGAAGTCATTTATTGGTGATTCTTATAACACCATATGATTTAGGGTTGGAGCTCTCAAAGCTACAGATAGAACCCGCACTTGAGATGATCGTTTCTTTTTTGGTTTAGCCTTGCTTCAAATTTTTTATGATGGATGAATTGGTAAATTGATATTAGTTATTTCTCCATGAATGAAGGGAAAATATGATTTGTTAAAGCTTTCTTGTATATATTATGATTTTACAATATTTTTTTGTTTTCATGAATGCATGGTTTAACTGCAGGATCACTAAGCTACGTGTTGATGTTTTTTCCACAGCCAATGTTCCCACAAATTACCATGCCAAAAACAGGAAAGAAGAAATCCAAGCCTGTAGAGGAGGAGTCGGATTTGGAAATCATGCCAAGAATAGAGATAATTTATGAAGATACCAAGGCTATAACTGGAGTTGAACCAGAATTCAAATGGGGACAAATATACCATGATCAAGGATCAGAAGGTCCTTGATGCAGGCCTAGAGGATATTCCACTATATGAAAACATCTTAAGGTCTCGGATCACAAAGGTATCCACACGACCCAAATTTTTTCCCTGTGTCGAGGTAATTGGATGGATTTTACCTAAGGAAGATGTAAATTATATAATTATATACAACGTTGAAGGAAATGTTTTTTCTTCTTTCACTTCTAATTACATATCCAAAGCATGCAATCTACTAGTTGTAGAAATCAACATGACAGAGGAATGGATAGATAGTCTGATTTTAGACTATATTGAATGCGCGAAGCTAATCATAATGGCAGAAAATCCATTTACACAAAGGGACTTTGGAGAATATGAAACTGCCAGCTTACGCACTCCTCACCAACTTGTAGCATTGATGCTCAATAGAATCTTCAGCAGAGCCAATGGAAAGTTCTACAAGATAGGCTCGATCCCACTAATGTATCATGTGACTATGCACAACACTATTTGCAATTGGGCGAACATTATTTCCAGCAGCTTCTCTTCTTGCATAAGTTCTTCTTTAAGAGGACTACTCGACAGAAAATATGAATTCTACATGGGATCATACCTAATTGATTGCATATTGTGCCATTACTGGTTCCTGAAATTGAACTGTAGTTGGAATAATGCTAGGACCCCCATTTACATAGCATATCAGATATTATGGTCCCATAAGTATCATAGTTTCTATAAGATTATATGTGAGGATCTATTGATGCCAATTTACTAGTTGATATTTCTTGAAGAATGTAACTGTATGTCTGAGGGAGCACTTGAGGTGATAAGTGAACATGGGGACTATTTATTCTCTGAAGAAGGAACCTATTTGAGAATGTATGGAGGGACTAAATACCCGTCGCTTCTTCCTAAATATGCCACTGATTACATCATGCATAGAAGTGGTAAGATAGTTGTTTTGGATGGATTTGAGAATTTTCTATTTGACATGAAGAAAGCGGTCTAATCATGCATTCCTTCTTGTTTTGGATGGATTTGAGAATTTTCTATTTGACATGAAGAAAGCAGTCTAATCATGCATTCATTTCTATGTCAGTAGCTACAGGTTTTCAAAAGTCAAAAGCGCACTAGATTTTGTGAAGGACGTAGAATATTTTCACTTCGGTGAAAAAATATTTCATAGGAATGATTCCCAGGGCAAAGTTGCTGCATATTGTGCACTGCTGAAGAAAAAAATTGAATACTCTGACTACTTGGATAAGGATGAAGAAATTTTCAAGAATTCATGTAATATGACTGCTTTAAATAAGCGGTTCAGACAAAAGAGTATAACAGCAGGGGCAAAAGGTAGTAGTAGTAGCACTACTGAGCAACATAAACTAAAAGAAGAAGGTGCCAAGAATAAGGAAGAAGAAGCCCGAAGACTACTAGAGGAAGCAGAGAAATTAGCGGCTGAGGAGGCCCAAAGGAAAATGGAATAGGAAGAACAAATTCAAAGAGAAGAAGAACAAATGAAAGGTGAAGCAGAGGAGAGGATGAGAAAAGAATCAGTTGACAAAGAGAGAGAGTTAGAAAATGTAGCAGAAGAACTGAGGAAAAAAGAGCAAGAACAACAAGATAGAGATAATTAGGAAAGGGATGCTACCCACGACAATACTGAATATCCTCCTTCTACCTCATGAGACATAATAATAGGAGGATGTATCCCTTTAGCATATTTGGGGCTAGTACCTTTTACCCCATCCAATCAAAATGTCATTGCATCCCTAGATAAGGTTGTTTTTTACCCTAAAAGGAAAGCCATTATTCAGAAGGTCGAAAAATAGTTAAAGGTAGGAACCAAGCCTAAGGTGACTACAGTTACAGAAAGGCCATTCATGAAAGGTACTAATTAATATCCACAACTGATGGCCTCAATTGGTGTAGCAGCTGCTCAAGAAAATGCTTATAACGTGGATAAATTGAAACAAACTATAGATTAATAAAAGGAGAAGATGGGATTTTTGTGAATCACTGGTGGCTCTGGCGTGGCTGCTCTAACCTCTAACACAGCTAGGGTTTTACTGCTCCTCTGACGCTCGTTGACCCTTGACGGGCCCATCGTGGGCGTGCTTCCTCTATCTGGCCTGCTGGACGGGTTTGAAAGGTGCCGTGCCCCCATGTGATCCTAGGCGGCGGTCAGTTATGCCGGCCGATGGAGAGCGGCCCCCTGTGGGCCCCAATGCTGAGATCCTAGCCTTAAAAAACTTAATCGTAGGAAGATCCAAGGTTTTTCCCCAGCCTGTGATGCCCAAATTCGTAAAGAGGCTTGATGAAGTTCCTATCATTGATCTGCCCCGCTTGCATCCCATGCAGGTTACCATCTCGCTGGCAGATCAGGCTTTAGTGGGCCAATTTATAGGTCTCTGGCCCTCTCCTAAGACTACAGACAACTGGATTCAAAAAAACTGGAGACCCCTCATCTCGAACAATGTCACATGCTACGCAGTTGGTAGGGTTTTTTTTCTCTTTGAATTTATTGCTAAAGAAGAAAGAGATCTAATTTTTCGAAGTGGACCATACTTCATGGGTCCATAGGGATTATAATTGAACAGATGGAACTTGGATTTTGATCTTACCATCGATGTCCCTCAAGCAGTCCCAGTTTGGGTTCACCTCCCAAACCTCCAGATCCACTGTTGGAATGCTTCTTCCTTGCAAGCAATCAGAAACGAGCTGGGTAAGTATATTGATAAGGTTCATCCTAAATACAATTACTCTTATGCCCACATTTGTGTTGAAGTAGATCTGGAAGTAGGGCTTCCTGAAGCAATCAAACTAGATATAGGGGAATGGCATCATTTTCAAAAACTGGATTATGAACAACTGCCCTTCAAGTGCCGTCACTACCATGAATATGACCACTTCCAAAAAAGTTGTCCCAAGAAACCTTTAGACTCTGAAAAAGATTCTGAAGAAGGATGGATCCAGGAAAAAAGATCAAAACCTAATCCAAGGCTGCCTCCTAAAAAAGCCAAGAACCCCAGACCAGTCAAAACTTCGGTTGCACCTTCTAAGCCCAATACTGAACCTATTGCAAATAATGCGCCTCAGATCACTAAGGAAGCCCCGAAGACAGAAGAATAAGACCCTGTAAGCCCGATCCAGGACCCACCCAACCCCACACCCCTTGGGAATAATCAGGAGGGGAACATCCCCCTAGCATCTCTGATCCAATCCTCTTAGGAAGAAATGTTGAAAAATTATGAAGGAGAAATTCTTCTCCATCCCTCTCCCTAAAAAAAGAAAGGTAAACAGGGGCGGAAAACAGACAAGGAAAGAAGAGAAGAAGCCACCTATAAGGATAAACTACTGGGCTCTCAAGTCACTCTCGAAACCATGCTAGGCTCCAGAAACACGAGACAGAAAGGGCAGCCCAAAGGGGATACCAAAAACCCAAAAGGTAAGTAATGAAAATCGTCTCCTGGAATTGTAGAGGTCTAGGCAGCAAAAAAAAAAAGTTGGAGTCTATGAAAGACCTTATTCGCACTACTAGTCCAGACATCCTTCTGATCCGGGAGACTAAAATGGAGGATGCCTACTTCCTTTAGTGAACCCCTTTATTTTTGAAATTTAGTGGAAGCCTTTCGGTCAGCGCAAGAGGCGCCTCTGGGGGACTTGGTACCCTCTGGAGAAAAGATGCCTTTGATCTTATTTCATCTGTTTCAAACACCCACTGGATCTTGTCCATTCTCGTTCATAAAGACTCTGACATTTAGCTAAGCCTTTTCAATATCTATGTTCCTATACTTTATATGGAAAAAAATCCTACTGGCAAAGTATCCACGACAGTCTCTCTTCCCAAAACTTGGATAACATCATCCTTGATAGGGATCTGAATATTACACTGAGTGTCAAGGAAAAAAAAGGAGGTTCTATTGTTAGAGATCCTCTTCGAGAAATGGTGGAGGATATTATGAGCAACTGGGATCTCGAGGAAATCAAACCCACTCGGGTAAAATTCACCTAGACGAATCGCAGAATTGGGCCAGGTCACATTGCCGTCAGATTGGATCAATTTCTCATCCACCACTCCTTCACTGCCTTTGGTTTTAGATCTGATTCCAAGATCCTCTCGTTCAGCATGTTTGATCACAAGCCAATCCTGTTGGATCTCACAGAAGAGAAAAACATTGGCCCCATCCCCTTTAGGTTTAGCCCTTGTTGGATCTACCAAGCAGGTTTCATGGACCTAGTAGCCTCAAGCTAGGTTTTCCCTATTTCAGGTTCCCCCTTCTTTGTCTGGGAAGAAAAATTAGGAAGACTCAAAAATGATCTCAAACTTTGGGCCAAGTCCCTCTCGTCCCTATTTGTGGCTCGGATGGAAGCACAAGTCAATCTGGAAAACCACCAACTCTCCCTGGAAGAGTTTCCCCTAGATCTTGCCAATATTGAAAAAGAAGCTACCTTACACCAATCCCTCCATGTGGCCTATAGGTTAGAAGAAGAAAATATCAAATAGAAATATAGGTGTTTATGGTTAAAAGCTGGAGATCAGAACATAAGCTTCTTCCATAAACATGCAGAGGGGTGAAAAAATTTCAAAACGGTCAAAGAAGTCCAGGTCCATGGCCAAGCTACCAAAGACTTCGAAGAAATCAAGCGGGCAGCACATGATCACTTCCAACAAGTCTACTCTAAAGAAGTCCCTTTCATGGGTTCCCCCATTCTTGATACTGTTCCCTCTCGGATCCGTCAATCCAAAAACCGAAAGCTGATTGCCCCCATATCTAATAAAGAAATAAAAAAGGCCTTAGCATCCATGGAACTTGATAAAGCACCGGGTCTAGATGGTTTCTCTGCCAGATTCCTCAAATCCTGCTGGAAGATAGTCAAAAAAGACCTGGTCAAAATGGTCCGCAAATCTCAAAATTGTAACAATATTGGAGGGAGCACTAACTCAGCTTTCCTCGTGCTTATTCCAAAATAAAATGGGTCCACCTCCTTCGACAGATCATGACCATATCTCTTTGCAACATCGGCTACAAAATCATCACCAAGGTCATTGCCAACAGGATTAAAGAAGTGCTACCTTCCATCATTCCTGAAAATCAAGGAGGCTTCATTCAAGGAAAGCAAATTGCAGATAACATAATTCTGGTTCAAGAGGCGATCCATTCTAGCATCACCCATCGGGAAAAAGGTATGGTTATCAAGCTTGACCTTGCAAATGCCTTTGATAGAGTAAACTATGACTTTCTCTTTCAGGTCATGCTTCATTTTGGGTTTGACCTCGGGTTTGTCCGATGGATCCAAGCCTGTATCAAATCCCCATGGATTGCCCCGTTAGTAAATGGACATGCTACTAACTTCTTCAAAGCCTCCCATGGACTCCATCAAGGCTTCCCTCTCTCTCCCATGCTCTATGTTATCCAAGCCTCTATCCTCAGCTTCCAACTTGATCGCTGCCAATAAAATAATGAGCTTATTGGGATTTGTATTTTCGGTGGGGTCAAGAATTTAAATCATGCCCAGTTTGCTGATGACATGATCCTTCTTGGAGGTGTGAGCATGATCTCGGTAAGACTTTTCAAAAGAGATCTTGACATGTACTAAGAAGCCTCGGGTAGCCTCTTAAACTATAACAAAAGCCATATTTATTCCTGGAACTGATCTCCTAGGGACCTCGCCGACATCAGCAATATCCTTGGCATAAAAGGGACCTCCCAATGGTCCGAATTCAAATACCTTGGGGTCCCCATATTTAAAAATGCCCCGAAAGGTTCCTCCTGGCTTCCCCTTATTGACAAAATCAAGAATAGGATCAACAATTGGGGAGCGACCTGGTTGAACCTAGCCGGTAAAGTCATACTCATCAAGTCAGTTCTCTCCAGCATCCCGATCTATCAAAGCTCCATCTTATTGGCCCTTAAAGGAATCCTCAACAGAATTGAGTCTCTTCTCAAAAAATTCTTATGGAAGGGAGGAAAGCATAATGAGAACAAGCTCCACCTGGTCAACTGGGAGACAGCCTCCAAACCTTGGTGAAATGGGGGACTGCAGATCCAAAAACTAGCCCTCCAAAATCTTGCTCTGGGCACTAAGCAGCTCTAGAACATCATCTCAGGCAAATCCTCATGGTGTAAAACTGCCCTCTGGAAAGAATACTTCTCAAACAGGTGCCTCTGATTCCTTGATCACCCTCCTACAACCAAAAAAGGTTCTGCAATTCTTCCCATCCTCCTTAAAGCCCTCCCCTTCTTCCTGACCAAGTTAACCTGGATACCCGGTAATGGAAAACAAATCAATATCTGGGGGGATTCAATTATGGGTGACCGCCCTCTGGATCAGTCTCGTGAGCTGGAAGAACTCAAAACCCATCTACTCAACATTAACATCACCACCATTTGGGATATCTTGGTTTGGAACCAAGACAACTCTTGGAAGCACTGGAATATCCCCTGTCCTCTCCAAATGACTGGTGCAAAGAGACAGCTTCTCCAAATGTTAAAAGGTAAATGCCCCAGAGCCAACCATATCAAAGACTCCAGAGGTTGGGGAAACAGATCAGGCAAGTACACTACAGCTATCGGCTACCACCTTCTGGTTGACACAATGAACCAAGATAACACTGACCTTTGGAAGAGCATCTGGGCTACAAAAAGTCTTCCTAAAATTGACTTTTTTACTTGGACGACTCTTCATGATAAAATTCTTACAGGGGATGATCTCCAGAGAAAAGGGTGGGAAGGCTCCACACGTTGCCCCTTCTGCCTCTCCCATGAAGAAAACACAGAGCACATTCTTATCTCTTGTGAGTATGCCCAAAGTGTCTAGAAAACGTCTCTGCCTGTGCAAGTGGAACTCCTGGCTGGAAACCCTTAGACCCTGTTTATTCGTTGGGCCTCAAAAGCTCCCTTCAGTCTCAAGTCAAAAAGCACAAAGCAAGCTGGATGGCACTCCCCAATATCGTCATCTGGAAAATCTGTTTGGAAAGAAATTCTCACATCTTCAGGGAGAAATATGAAAGGGCTGACCAAGTGGCAACCAAAATCCTTGGTCTGCTGAGAGAATTCCTCTCTCAGATTTCGAGGACGCCTTGTGCCAACCTCGTCTCGGATGCTTGGCTAAGCAGGCTTGGCCCCAATCCTCCCTCGACGCCCCCTGTTCCAAAAAAGAATATGTGGGAATTAAGGCTAACGCATGATGAACTCAATTCGTGGCTTCCTTCTGCTCATAGGAGAGCATTGTTCACCAACGACGCTTCCAAAGGCAATCCCGGGGCGGCAGTGGGGGGGCGGAGTTTTCTTCACTCTAGAAGGATCAATGGAGTTCAATTTCACTTGGGGATTTGGCATCGACACCAACAATATGGCTGAAGCGTTGGCATAATGATTAGTATTATAATTATATAGGTTCTAGCATAATCACAAACCAATTGTCAAGTGATTAGTTATATTGTAGTTATAACATGTAGAAAAACATAAAATAATAACTAAATTTAGATATGTGTACATCGTGTTATGCTTATAAGTAATACATGAAATGGTAAGCCATGCTAGTGAATTTAGAAAACAAATGGGTCTTTTTGGACCTAATAAACACTATAATGAAAATATTATAGGATACCAACATTTGAATCCAAGTTGTGTATGATTTTTAACATTAATGTGAATATTAATTTAAAATGAAATTTAATATGAACCTTATTAAAATGGATTAATTTAAACAGAACTTTTTTTAGTTATTTATTCACGTAGATTCATTTCAATGTAATGTTATCATTTTCATTGTTAGATTGCATCGACTATAACATAAAAAAATATTATGAATCTTTTCATGGTGCATCTTTGGCAAGGATTGAGGATAGCCGAGGACTTGGGAATCACCGAGCTAATCGTCAATGGGGACTCTAGAGTTGTCATCAGTGCGCTGGCTGAAAATATTTTTCCAACTCAATTGGGTCTGAGGCATCTTCTCCGCAAGATAATGGTGCAAGCCTCTCTCTTTACTAAGATTGATTTCTATCATGTGTTACCGGAAAACAATCCCCATGCTGACCTTGAGGCTAATAAAGGGGCATCCCTCAGCCCCAGGGAGCTAATCTTAAATGCCAATAGATCTTTCTGCCCCCCCCCCCCCATAGGACCAGGGGCTTAACATGGGCCACCCCCCTCATTCCTCCGTGGGCCCTCCCCCCTCATTCCTCCACGTGCTGGCGGGTTGCTGTGATGCCTGGCACGTGGTGTTCATGTGGCCACGCGTGGGGTGGTATTATTATCCCCCATGCCTGTCCCTTCACTCGTCGTGGCATTAAGCATTCCTGCTCGAACGCTCAGAGCTTTGTCCCACGTTTAATGAAAACAGGACAGGTAACTGCAGGTTCGCTGATGAGAGGACGTGCTGGTTTATTGGACATTATGAACTTGGGGCTCTCACACGAGGTGAATTCTGCTGCAGTCTTGTTGAAGGAGGATGCAAGGTTTGGTTTCATGGGTGAATTCATCTGCACATACGACACCCTAGTGAATTCTAGTATGAAGGTCATGTCGAATCATTCAGGAATTTGTTGGATTCATGGTACGTTGGGATATGAAGTGACACTGGACACTGCGTCGATGAAGGTTATTAGGAACCAGAATGCAAAGGGCGGAGGCATTCTCACTTTGTTGATTGATTGGGAGTTGTGTCTTCAAATTGATTGGAGATTGTTGGTTTACAGAATGGAAGTGGATTCCTCCTCTGCGGGTGCGTCGGTCCCATCCTCGGTGGATAAAAAGTTCAAGGAAGTAAAGCAGGAACTCATTTCACTGCAATCCCAGGTGAATGCGATGGATTATGAAGGAGGATGGCATCTGGATCATGTCAGTAAGGATTTGTCTTTCTCAGGAAGAAAATTAAAAGGAAGGTCAAGTGAACAGAGCACTCATTCTCCAGGCAACTTGTCGAGCTCGAACTCAAGGTGGACAAGCTCGCCCTCAAATTCCTGAAGCATGAAGAAAATGGTATGTCATCCAGTTCAGAAGGTTGATTTTTGATTTCTTGTTTGGGTTCGCCATCCTGCTCATCTTTGGCTCCCCAAAGCCATGCATGTTTCTGTTTTTGTTTATAAGTTTATTAGGCATTTAGCTATTTTTGACTTTCAGTTCAAAACTATGATTAGGCTACAGACTGTTGGATTGTCGCTACCATAAGGGCATTTTTGGGAGGTGTACGTCTTTGCCCCTTCCTCAAGGGCACTTAGTTGGTTTTTTGTTTCTGCCGCTTCCTCAAGGGCAGCAAATTAGGTATTTAGCTACAGCTTCGGTGAAAGGTTTTTGCAAACTGGTTCTGGTTCTGTAGGTGGTTACACCATCTCCCTAAATATAATATATCCGCTTTTCTCTAAAAAAATAAAAAAATAAAATACAAGGAGAAGATGGTGAGAGTCAAGGAGACTTTGATGAAAGAAAGGGGTGAAGTCCTAGAGATGAAGAGAAAACATGAGGCTACCCTTTCAGAGTTTGAGAGGCTTCAGGAGGCTTACAAGGTCTTAGAATAAGAAAAGGAAGCCATGGTACTGTAAAACACCATTATTGATGGAGAAAAGAAAGACCCAGAAGGTAATATTTCAGGGCTAGAGGCACAAAGGCCCGCAGCTAATAAACAAGCATAGGAGTTAAAGGTCTGAGTTGTAGAGTTGGAGACACAAAATAGTTCTTTTGAGATTCAATTTAAGACAACAAATGAGCGGCAAATTGATATCACCCCTCTCTGAGAGCATGCCCTCCTGATCAGAAGAAAAATATACCAGGTGCAATTAAAAATTGTAGATGAGGTTCACAGGATTAAACAGGAAGAAACCAGACTGTAAGAGATGTCAGTGATATCAACCGATTTTAGGAAAAGAACATTAGCGATTGTATAAATTATTCAAGGGAAGTTGACCTGGATAGAAACTAATGTAGCATGGACGGTGCATCTGCCACATAAGACTCCTGAAGATTGAGTTCGAACTTATGGAGTTCAACAGCAAGTCTGTTTCAAGATTAACTTCCAGTGTCAAAAAACCATTGGATAAATGTGTGTATTTTTAAAAGAGGGTGCTCACAACACACAATAGATTCAATCCCTCTGCAGCAAAACGAATCCAAGAGTTTCCTGAACATGCGGAAGAATTGAAATACCTGCAGGAAAAGCTACAAGAGGATGAGATTAGGACACAACAGGTTAAAGGAATTACTAAGAAAGATGTAAAGAGATTGGTTGAACATGTCGTGGTCAGTAATTTCCTGCTTGAAGATCAGCTTAGAGTAATTCCCCCCAAAGTAGCAAAGATAGAGTCGCAATTGGCCATCCGTGAAGTAACAGTCAGATTGTTAGAGCCTATGGACTTCAATACCATTACTACAGAAGTTGCTGCATGGAAGGATTTCATTGGAAGTTCAGTCGGGCCCTCCTAAGTTTGTCTTATGTGCATGTGGCACTTTTTGTAGATTATCTCTTTTTATTCGATTTTCCTAGTGCAAGTCACTAGAGGAAAATTTTTTGTAATCGAAGAGTCAAGGAAGCCTAAAAGGCTGGGGTAACTCAAAAGTCACTTGTAAAGTGTATAAATAGGGGGTCAAATAGTATAATAGGGGACTTTTTCTAGCGCACATATGCTAAAGTTAGTTGTATGAGAACTACCTATTTTATAAATAAAGAGAACCAAATTTTTCTAGAGGAAGGACTGTACGAGTTTCCAGATGGATTATGTGGATTGATGAATGTGAACTATTTCTATTTTAGCTTGCTACATAACTGTGAGCTCATTCCAACCTGTTGAATTATTTCTACAGTTTATGAATGCTGTTTTTTTTTTATGTTAGAAATCTCGTGCAAATAAATGAGTGATGAAGGTGTTAATAAAACGGAGCTACCTTTGTTTATCTTTTATTGTTGTAATTATGTTAGTAGAATGTGAACAACTACTTGTAGGATTCCACTAGCCATTTTGCAGTACATTAATCAATTAATTAATCTTTGCTCCCCTGGGCATAGGTTAGCTAGAGTAGATTAGAATAGATTAAATGTTTCTTTTGCTTTCGTAGAAGTGATAGTGAGGCAAGAGTTGTAAGAAGGGAGGTAAGAACCTACACATATCTAGTGAGGCTCTTACTGAGTGGTCATTTGCATTTATTTTAGTCACTTGCTTTTCATCCCTAAATATAAAATCATATAAACAGTGGACCGGACCGCAACCAGTAAAATCAACGTAAAACATTCTTTTAATTCTATGGTAGCCGGACTGCTAACTTGACGGATTCCCCATTCCAAACAGTAAACGATCTAATTGGGAACACTTATTGGGGAGAGTCCCTAGAGACGATACGTGGGATTTTTCCAGGAATAAACAGTTTTGGCGCTAGAAGGAGGGCCACTAGTGCATGTCTGACAGAAGAATTCCGTTCACACAAAATTATTCCACTCGTGATAACTCTGAAAATAGTTTTCTTGAAGATTTGATTCCTGAAGAAAGAGTAGACCCTGGAGTAGAAGTTGCGGAACGCCTCTATCCTATTTATTTTGAAGTAGTTAACCACTTAAGGATACATACAAGGACTTATGCAAAGAAGCTTGGAGGATTATAGACAATCCCTGAATTACCAAGAAGGCGGGATCCCAGAAGATTACCGAATTACACTGAAGATTCGATCTTGGTGGGAAATTGGGAAGAGTTGGTAAACTTATCTATACAAGAGAGGAGCGGACAAATGGGGACAAATATACCATGATCAAGGATTAGAAGGTCCTTGATGCAGGCCTAGAGGATATTCCACTATATGAAAACATCTTAAGGTCTCGGATCACAAAGGTATCCACACGACCCAAATTTTTTCCCTGTGTCG
>LPNX010677634.1:1048192-1084295 GCA_001517045.1 Pseudotsuga menziesii
GCTCGTCGCTTCTTCCTAAATATGCCACTGATTACATCATGCATAGAAGTGGTAAGATAGTTGTTTTGGATGGATTTGAGAATTTTCTATTTGACATGAAGAAAGCGGTCTAATCATGCATTCCTTCTTGTTTTGGATGGATTTGAGAATTTTCTATTTGACATGAAGAAAGCAGTCTAATCATGCATTCATTTCTATGTCGGTAGCTACAGGTTTTCAAAAGTCAAAAGCACACCAGATTTTGTGAAGGATGTAGAATATTTTCACTTCGGTGAAAAAATATTTCATAGGAACGATTCCCATGGCAAAGTTGCTGCATATTGTGCACTGCTGAAGAAAAATTTTGAATACTCTGACTACTTGGATAAGGATGAAGAAATTTTAAAGAATTCATGTAATATGACTGCTTTAAATAAGCGGTTCAGACAAAAGAGTATAACAGCAGGGGGAAAAGGTAGTAGTAGTAGCACTACCGAGCAACATAAACTAAAAGAAGAAGGTGCCAAGAATAAGGAAGAAGAAGCCCGAAGACTACTAGAGGAAGCAGAGAAATTAGCAGCTGAGGAGGCCCAAAGGAAAATGGAATAGGAAGAACAAATTCAAAGAGAAGAAGAACAAATGAAAGGTGAAGCAGAGGAGAGGATGAGAAAAGAATCAGCTGACAAAGAGAGAGAGGTAGAAAATGTAGCAGAAGAACTGAGGAAAAAAGAGCAAGAACAGCAAGATAGAGATAATTAGGAAAGGGATGCTACCCATGACAATCCTAAATGTCCTCCTTCTACCTCATGAGACATAATAATAGGAGGATGTATCCCTTTAGCAGATTTGGGGCTAGTACCTTTCACTCCATCCAATCAAAATGTCATTGCATCCCTAGATAAGGTTGTTTTTTACCCTAAAAGGAAAGCCATTATTCAGAAGGTCGAAAAATAGTTAAAGGTAGGAACCAAGCCTAAGGTGACTACAGTTACAGAAAGGCCATTCATGAAAGGTACCGATTAATATCCACAACTGATGGCCTCAATTGGTGTAGCAGCTGCTCAAGAAAATGCTTATAACGTGGATAAATTGAAACAAAATATAGATCAATAAAAGGAGGAGATGGGATTTTTGTGAATCGCTGGTGGCTTTGGTGTGGCTGCTCTGACCTCTAACACAGCTAGGGTTTGGCTACTCCTCTGACGCTCATTGACCCTTGACGGGCACATCGTGGGCATGCTTCCTCTATCTGGCCTGCTGGACGAGTTTGAAAGGTGTCGTGCACCCATGTGATCCTGGGCGGCGGTCAGTCATGCCGGCCAATGGAGAGCGGCCCCCTCTGGGCCTCAATGCTGAGATCCTAGCCTTAAAAAACTTAATCATAGGAATATCCAAGGTTTTTCCCCAGTCTGTGATCCCCAAATTCATAAAGAGGCTTGATGAAGTTCCTATCATTGATATACCCCCCTTGCATCCCATGCAGGTTACCATCTCGCTGGCAGATCAGGCTTTAGTGGGCCAATTTATAGGTCTCTGGCCTTCTCCTAAGACTACAGACAAATGGATTCAAAAAAACTGGAGACCCCTCATCTCGAACAATGTCACATGCTACGCAGTTGGTAGGGGTTTTTTTCTCTTTGAATTTATTGCTAAAGAAGATAGAGATCTAATTTTTCGAAGCGGACCATACTTCATGGGTCCATAGGGATTATACTTGAACATATGGAACTTGGATTTTGATCTTACCATCGATGTCCCTCAAGCAGTCCCAGTTTGGGTTCACCTCCCAAACCTCCAGATCCGCTGTTGGACTGCTTCTTCCTTGCAAGCCATCAGAAACAAGCTGGGTAAGTATATTGATAAGGTTCATCCTAAAGACAATTACTCTTGTGCCCACATTTGTGTTGAAGTAGATCTGGAAGTAGGGATTCCTGAAGCAATCAAACTAGTTATAGGGGAATGGCATCATTTTCAAAAACTGGATTATGAACAACTGCCCTTCAAGTGCCGTCACTACCATGAATACGACCACTTCCAAAAAAGTTGTCCCAAGAAACCCTTAGACTCTGAAAAAGATCCTGAAGAAGGATGGATCCAGGAAAAAAGATCAAAACCTAACCCAAGGCTGCCTCCTAAAAAAGCCAAGAACCCGAGACCAGTCAAAACTTTGGTTGCACCTTCTAAGCCCAATACTGAACTTATTGCAAATAATGCCCCTCAAATCACTGAGGAAGCCCCGAAGACAGAAGAAGAAGACCCTGTAAGCCCGATACAGGACCCACCCAACCCCACACCCCTTGGTTATAATCAGGAGGGAAACATCCCCCTAGCATCTATGATCCAATCCTCTTAGGAAGAAATGTCGAAAAATGATGAAGGAGAAATTATTCTCCATCCCTCTCCCTAAAAAAAGAATGGTAAACAGGGGCAGAAAATAGACAAGGAAAGAAGAGAAGAAGCCACCTATAAGGATAAAATACTGGGGTCTCAAGTCACTTTCGAAACCATGCTAGGCTCCAAAAACACGAGACAGAAAGGGCAGCCCAAAGGGGCTACCAAAACCCCAAAAGGTAAGTAATGAAAATTGTCTCCTGGAATTGTAGAGGTCTAGGCAGCAAAAAAAAAGTTGGAGTCTATGAAAGACCTTATTCGCACTACTAGTATAGACATCCTTCTGATCCGGGAGACTAAAATGGAGGAGGCCTACTTCCTTTAGTCAACCCCTTTATTTTTGAAATTTAGTGAAAGCCTTTCGGTCAGCGCAAGAGGCGCCTCTGGGGGACTTGGTACCCTCTGGAGAAAAGATGCCTTTGATCTTATTTCATCTGTTTCAAACACCCACTGGATCTTGTCCATTCTCCTTCATAAAGACTCTGGCATTCAGCTAAGCCTTTTCAATATCTACGTTCCTATACTTTATATGGAAAAAAAATCCTACTGGCAAAGTATCCACGACAGTCTCTCTTCCCAAAACTTGGATAACATCATCCTTGCTAGGGATCTGAATATTACACTGAGTGTCAGGGAAAAAAAAGGAGGTTCTATTGTTAGAGATCCTCTTTGAGAAATGGTGGAGGATATTATGAGCAACTGGGATCTCGAGGACATCAAACCCACTCGGGGCAAATTCACCTAGACAAATCGCAGAATTGGGCCAGGTCACATTGCCGCCAGATTGGATCGATTTCTCATCCATCACTCCTTCACTGCCTTTGGTTTTAGATCTGATTCCAAGATCCTCTCGTTCAGCATGTTTAATCACAAACCGATCCTGCTGGATCTCACAGAAGCGAAAAACATTGGCCCCATCCCCTTTAGGTTTAGCCCTTATTGGATCTACCAAGCAGGTTTCATGGACCTAGTAGCCTCAAGCTAGGTTTTACCTGTTTCAGGTTCCCCCTTCTTTAACTGGGAGATAGCCTCCAAACCTTGGTGAAATGGGGGACTGCAGATCCAAAAACTAGCCCTCCAAAATCTTGCTCTTGGCACTAAGCAGCTCTGGAACATCATCTCAGGCAAATCCTTGTGGTGTAAAACTGCCCCCTGGAAAGAATACTTCTCAAACAGGTGCCTCTGATGCCTTGGTCACCCTCCTGCAACCAAAAAAGGTTCCGCAATTCTTCCCATCCTCCTTAAAGCCCTCCCCTTCTTCCTGACCAAGTTAACCTGGATCCCCGGGAATGGAAAACAAATCAATATCTGGGGGGATTCGATTATGGGTGACCGCCCTCTGGATCAATCTCGTGAGTTGGAAGAACTCAAAACCCATCTACTCAACATTAACATCACCACCATTTGGGATATCTTGGTTTGGAACCAAGACAGCTCTTGGAAGGACTGGAATATCCCCTATCCTCTCCAAATGACTGGTGCAAAGAGACAGCTTCTCCAAATGTTAAAAGGTAAATCCCCCAGAGCCAGCCATATCAAAGACTCCAGAGGTTGGGGAAACAGATCAGGAAAGTACACTATAGCTGTCGGCTACCACCTTCTGGTTGACACAATGAACCAAGATAACACTGACCTTTGGAAGAGCATCTGGGCTACAAAAAGTCTTCCTAAAATTGACTTTTTTACTTGGACGACTCTTCATGATAAAATTATTACAGGGGATGATCTCCAGAGAAAAGGGTGGGAAGGCCCCACACGTTGCCCCTTCTGCCTCTCCCATGAAGAAAACACAGAGCACATTCTTATCTCTTGTGAGTATGCCCAAAGTGTCTAGAAAACGTCTCTACCTATGCAAGTGGAACTCCTGGCTGGAAACCATTAGACCCTGTTTCTTCGCTGCGCCTCAAAAGCTCCCTTCAGTCTCAAGTCAAAAAGCACCAAAGAAAGCTGGATGGCACTGCTTAATATTGTCATCTAGAAAATCTCTTTGGAAAGAAATGCTCGCATCTTCAGGGAGAAATATGAAAGGGCTGACCAAGTGGCAGCCAAAATCCTTGGTCTGCTGAGAGAATGCCTCTCTCAGATTTGGAGGGCTCCTTGTGCCTACCTCGTCTCAGATGCTTGGCTAAGCAGGCTTGGCCCCAAGCCTCCCTCGACGTCCCCTGTTCCAAAAAATAAAATGTGGGAATTAAGGCTGACGCATGATGAACTCAATTCGTGGCTTCGTTCTGCTAATAGGAGAGCATTGTTCACCGACGACGCTTCCAAAGGAAATCTCGGGGCAGCAGGGGGGGGCGGAGTTTTCTTCACTCTAGAAGGATCAATGGAGTTCAATTTCGCTTGGGGATTTGGCATCGACACCAACAATATGGCTGAAGCGTTGGCATAATGATTAGTATTATAATTATATAGGTTCTAGCATAATCACAAACCAATTGTCAAGTGATTAGTTATATTGTAGTTATAACATGTAGAAAAAAATAAAATAATAACTAAATTTAGATATGTGTACATCGTGTTATGCTTATAAGTAATACATGAAATGGTAAGCCATGCTAGTGAATTTAGAAAACAAATGGGTCTTTTTGGACCTAATAAACATTATAATGAAAATATTATAGGATACCAACATTTGAATCCAAGTTGTGTATGATTTTTAACATTAATGTGAATATTAATTCAAAATCAAATTTAATATGAACCTTATTAAAATGGATTAATTTAAATAGAACTTTTTTTAGTTATTTATTCACGTAGATTCATTTCAATGTAATGTTATCATTTTCATTGTTAGATTGCATTGACTATAACATAAAAAATATTATGAATCTTTTCATGGTGCATCTTTGGCAAGGATTGAGAATAGCCGAGGACTTGGGAATCACTGAGCTAATTATCATTGGGGACTCTAGAGTTGTCATCAGTGTGCTGGCTAAAAATATTTTTCCAACTCAATTGGGTCTGAGGCATCTTCTCCGCAAGATAATGGTGCAAGCCTCTCTCTTTACTAAGGTTGATTTCTATCATGTGTTACAGGAAAACAATCCCCATGCTGACCTTGAGGCTAATAAAGGGGAATCCCTCAGCCTCAGGGAGCTAATATTAAATGCCAATGGATCTTTCTACACCCCCCCCATAGGACCAGGGTCTTAACATGGGCCACCCCCCTCATTCCTCCGTGGGCCCTCCCCCCTCGTTCCTCCACATGCTGGCGGGTTGCTGTGATGCCTGGCGTGGTGTTCATGTGGCCACGTGTGGGGTGGTATTATTATCCCCCATGCCTGTCCCTTCACTCGTCGTGGCATTAAGCATTCCTGCTCGAACGCTCAGAGCTCTGTCCCGCGTTTAATGAAAACAGGACAGGTAACTGCAGGTTCGTCGATGAGAGGACGTGCTGGTTTATTAGAGATTATGAACTTGGGGCTCTCACACGAGGTGAATTCTACTGCAGTCTTGTCGAAGGAGGATGCAAGGTTTGGTTTCATGGGTGAATTCATCCGCGCATAGGACACCCTAGTGAATTCTAGTATGAAGGTCATGTCGAATCATTCGGGAATTTGTTGGATTCATGGTACGTTGGCATATGAAGTGACGCTAGACACTGCGTCGATGAAGGTTATTAGGAACCAGAATGCAAAGGGCGGAGGCATTCTCACTTTGTTGATTGATTGGGAGTTGTGTCGTCAAATTGATTGGAGATTGTTGGTTTACAGAATGGAAGCAGATTCCTCCTCTGGGGGCGCATCGGTCCCATCCTTGGTGGATAAAAAATTCAAGGAAGTAAAGCAGGAACTCATTTCACTGCAATCCTAGGTGAATGCGATGGATTATGAAGGCGGATGGCGTCTGGATCATGTCAGTAAGGATTTGTCTTTCTCAGGAAGAAAATTAAAAGGAAGGTCAAGCGAACAGAGCACTCATTCTCTAGGCAACTTGTCGAGCTCGAACTCAAGGTGGACAAGCTCGCCCTCAAATTCCTGAAGCATGAAGAAAATGGTATGTCGTCCAATTCAGAGGGTTGATTTTTGATTTCTTGTTTGGGTTCACCATCCTGCTCGTCTTTGGCTCCCCGAAGCCATGCATGTTTCTGTTTTTGTTTATAATTTTATTAGGCATTTAGCTATTTTCGACTTTCAGTTCAAAACTATGATTAGGCTACAGAGTGTTGGATTGCCGCTACCATAAGGGCGTTTTTGGGAGGTGTACGTCTTTTCCCCTTCCTCAAGGGCACTTAGTTGGTTTTTTGTTTCTGTCGCTTCCTCAAGGGAAACAAATTAGGTATTTAGCTACAGCTTCAGTGAAAGGTTTTTGTAAACTGGTTCTGGTTCTGTAGGTGGTTACACCATCTTCCTAAATATAATATATCCGCTTTTCTCTAAAAAAAATAAAAAAATAAAATACAAGGAGAAGATGGTGAGAGTCAAGGAGACTTTGATGAAAGAAAGGGGTGAAGGCCTAGAGATGAAGAGAAAACATGAGGTTACCCTTTCAGAGTTCGAGAGGCTTCAAGAGGCTTACAAGGTCTTAGAATAAGAAAATGAAGCCATGGTACTGTAGAAAACCATTATTGATGGAGAAAAGAAAGACCTAGAAGGTAATATTTCAGGGCTAGAGGCACAAAGGGTCGCAGCTAATAAATAAGCATAGGAGTTAAAGGTCTGAGTTGTAGAGTTGGAGGCACAAAATAGTTCTTTTGAGATTCAATTTAAGACAACAAATGAGCGGCAAATTGATATCACCCCTCTCTGAGAGCATGCCCTCCTGATCAGAAGAAAAATATACCAGGTGCAATTGAAAATTGCAGATGAGGTTCACAGGATTAAACAGGAAGAAACCAGACTGTAAGAGATGTCGGTGATATCAACCAATTTCAGGAAAAGAACATTAGCGATTGTATAAATTATTCAAGGGAAGCTGACCTGGACAGAAACTAATGTAGAATGGACGGTGCATCTGCCACATAAGACTCCTGAAGATTGAGTTCGAACTTATGGAGTTCAGCAGCAAGTCTGTTGCAAGATTAACTTCCAGTGTCAAAAAACCATTGGATAAATGTGTGTATTTTTAAAAGAGGGTGTTCACAACACACAATAGATTCAATCCCTCTGCAGCAAAATGAATCCAGGAGTTTCCTGAACATGCGGAAGAATTGAAATACCTGTAGGAAAATCTACAAGAGGATGAGATTAGGATACAACAGGTTAAAGGAATTACTAAGAAAGATGTAAAGAGTTTGGTTGAACATGTCGTGGTCAGTAATTTCCTACTTGAAGATCAACTTAGAGTAATTCCCCCCAGAGCAACAAAGATAAAGTCACAGTTGGCCATGCATGAAGTAGCAGTCAGATTGTTAGAGCCTATGGACTTCAAGACCATTACTACAGAAGTTGCTGCATGGAAGGATTTCATTGGAGGTTCAGTCGGGCCCTCCTAAGTTTGTCTTATGTGCATGTGGCACTTTTTGTAGATTATCTCTTTTTATTCGATTTTCCTAGTGCAAGTCACTAGAGGAAATTTTTTTGTAATCGAAGAGTCAAGGAAGCCTAAAAGGCTGGGGTAACTCAAAAGTCACTTGTAAAGTGTATAAATAGGGGGTCAAATAGTATAATAGGGGACTTTTTCTAGCGCACATATGCTAAAGTTAGTTGTATGAGAACTACTTCTTTTATAAATAAAGAGAACCAAATTTTGCTAGAGGAAGGACTGTACAAGTTTCCAGATGGATTATGTGGATTGATGAATGTGAACTATTTCTATTTTAGGTTGCTACATAACTGTGAGCTCGTTCCAACCTGTTGAATTATTTCTACAGTTTATGAATGATGTTTTTTTTTATGTTAGAAATCTCGTGCAAATAAATGAGTGATGAAGGTGTTAATAAAACGGCGCTACCTTTTTTTATCTTTTATTGTTGTAATTATGTTAGTAGAATGTGAACAACTACCTGTAGGATTCCACTAGCCATTTTGCAGTACATTAATCAATTAATTAATCTTTGCTCCCATGGGCATAGGTTATCTAGAGTAGATTAGAATAGATTAAATGTTTCTTTTGCTTTCGTAGAAGTGATAGTGAGGCAAGAGTTGTAAGAAGGGAGGTAAGAACCTACGCATCTCTAGTGAGGCTCTTACTGAGTGGTCATTTGCATTTATTTTAGTCACTTGCTTTTCATCCCTAAATATAAAATCATATAAATGGTGGACCGGACCACAACCAGTAAAATCGACGTAAAACATTCTTTTAATTCTATGGTTGCCGGACTGCTAACTTGACGGATTGCCCATTCCAAACAGTAAACGATCTAATTGGGAACACTTATTGGGGAGAGTCCCTAGAGACGATACGTGGGATTTTTCCAGGAATAAATAGTTTTGGCGCTAGAAGGAGGGCCGCTAGTGCATGGATGACAGAAGAATTCCGTTCACACAAAACTATTCCACTCGTGATAACTCTGAAAATAGTTTTCTTGAAGATTTGATTCCTGAAGAAAGAGTAGACCCTGGAGTAGAAGTTGCGTAACGCCTCTATCCTATTTCTTTTGAAGTAGTTAACCACTTAAGGATACATGCAAGGCCTTATGCAAAGAATCTTGGAGGATTACAGACAATCCCTGAATTACCAAGAAGGCGAGATCCCAGAAGATTACCGAATTACAGTGAAGATTCGATCTTGGTGGGAAATTCGGAAGAGTTGGTAAACTTTTCTATACAAGAAATTGTTCAACCTCATAATCAGATTGGGACAGAATCCCCTATTTTTCAGTCACTGGTTCATTCTCCACCACCGAATCCTCATAGAATCATAGACGGAAATGTACCCCCAAATTCTAATCAACATGTTAATCCTTATCCACCACCGGCTTGGAGATCCAAAACACCACTCAAATCGGCTACTCCTTTACATGCTTTGCCTCATAATGCTGAAAAAGCATTACCTAAGTTTGACCTTGGAAAAGGCATTTCAGTGCCACATGCAAATTTTTTATTTAGCTTTAGAGATTTTAGCCGTGGAGCATGAATATGTGATATGCAGACTCTTTCTACATACTTTTGAAGCTAAGGCCTCTGCTTGGTATTTCGGTTTACAAGAAAATTCGATATCAAATTGGGATTATTTTGAAAGGGTGTTTAAAGGAAAGTTTGGTAGTCAATGAACCACTGCCACCCTCATGAAATAATTGTTAGCTCTAAGGATATATAAGAAATAAAAGGTGAAATATTTTAATCAGAGGCTTGCTCCTCATTTGAACAATTGTAGTGCTACAATAAAGCCTCCTGAAGAAACTTTAATAGAATACTACACTTTAGCAATTTTCCTTAACATAGCAATGTTTGTTAAGAATTTAGTAAAGCCTTCTTTGGTAGAAACTTATGAGGAATAAAATAAAGTAGAAGTTGAACTTGAAAGCATAAATAAACACCTTGCAGAACAAGATGTAAGGACATTTAGCAGTAAGAAACCTTTGTTGTTAACAAGACCTATGGAAGAAAATTCGATTGAATTCGAAAACATGGTTAAAATGGTACAAAAGTTATCAAACAATATTTTCGATCTAGAAAAGGAAAAAGAAGCTAGTTCATCAAAAAAGCAGTTCAACCCTTATTTCAAGAAAATAGAGGAAGGTGGAACATCTAAACCACATGTGTATAGTTCTTTTGTTTTAAATTTTAATGAGGTAGGAATGGATCATTTCTGCACTTTTCATCAAGAACCTCATTCTAAAAAGAGTTTCCCACAATGGATTAACTCAATGACTCTAGTTATGAATCAAATATTATACGCTCAAATAATAGATCCCGAGGTGAAAGAAGAAAAAACAAATGAACCAGAAGAATCGCATGAAACAACGATGGTATTATGGGACCGTGCACCTACACTTGGGTTGGATGAAGAGGAACCTACCGAGTAAATTCAACTTTCAGCAGTTAATGTCACAACTAGAAGAAAAGGACCAATAATAGATGAAATCCTATTACTACATAATATTAGGAAGATACAAGAAAATATGAGGAATATTAGCAGTAATACCCAAACATCACCTAAGTCTGATTTGGTAATCATAAAAGATAAAGTTACAGTAGTGAGTAAGTGTGTGAATGTTGTGGAAAATAAAGCAGAAAACAATAAGAAGGGTCCAACATAATGGGATGTGGGATATGCCATCATAGAAGACATCAAGAAAACAAAAACAAATATTTCTTTATTGGAAATTTGCAACTTACCTCAACAAACAAAGAAGCTCCTGGAATCTTTTTATCAACAACCCAGTAGATCCTAGGATGACATTCAATCAGATAAAGAGATCAATGAAGCTAGTAGTGGAGGGAAGTCTAAATCTCAAACCTTGCCATTTTTACTATCTTTTGAGATTTTCAATCATAATGTGCATAATTTCTTGGTAGATTCTGGAGCTTCCTCTAATGCCATGGCTCTTTCAGTTTGTAGAAAGATAAATGGCCAACCTACACCCTCTTCATGTAAGATCATTCAGTTAGATAGATCGACAGTTAAGGTAGTAGGAGAAATGAAGAATGTGTTGATTCAGTTATCTGCAGATGAACGGGTCTGTTAGTTTATAGACATCATGGTGGTAGATATACCAGAAGCATATGGTTTGATTTTAAGCAGGGACCGGTCTGTAAAACTCAATGGGTACTTTGTAACTGATTGGTCACACTTGTGGTTTCCCTATAAAAACAGTCAGAATCATATCAAGGTGATGAGGGAACCACACATGATGCACAATGTGACCTAATTGGAAGGGAAAAATGAACCTATACATTTCTCACTTTCTGTTTTAGGAAATTACTTTATAGAGATTGAACCTGGAAATTATCAAGAGGAAGAAGCCAGTAATGAGTCAGACACACACTACGAACTCGTTCAATTTTCATGGGTTGATAATATTGAGTGTAACATAGTTCATTTAGTTTCTAAATTAGAAAGTAACACTAATCCTATAACTTTAGAAGATAGATTTTGGTTGTTGTATTTTGATGGTTCCAAAACTCAAGAGGGATTAGGAGCATGGTGTGTTGTGATTGATTCTGAAAAGAACAATCATTTTCTCTCTTGTCGAGTAGAGTTTGAATGCATGAAAAACACCACTTAATATGAAGCTCTAGTCCAGGGCTTGAAAAAGGCCATTGATCTTAAAGTTAAAAGTTTAAAATTCTTTGGTGATTCTAAGATCATTGTTAGATAAGTTCAAAACACAATTCATTGTCTTTCACCACACTTAAAGGGTTACCAAACTAAATTCTGGGATCTTATATAAAATTTTGATGCTTTCAATATCAATTCAATTCCTAGATTACATAATGCAGCATATGATTTGTTAGCCACTTCTGCTGCAAGATTAGTTCCCACTAATAACAAATGCTCAATTGAATTGATTTGTAGGCCATCTATGCCAGACAATGTTACAAATTTGAGGGTGTTCGATGATGATCAGAAAATCATAGAGTTTTTAACAAGTGACGTGACCTTCAAGGACTCACTGACTGATGATGAAGAACATCAAGCTAATATTCAAAGTGGAAACTTCATGCCTAAAGGGGTAAGAACATTGGAATGGATGTTTGATTTGAATAGAAAGTTTAGAAAACCTGCCAATGTCAAAAAAAATAGTTCATCTATGCAGTATGAGCTGATTAATCTTGGGACAGAGGCTGAACCCAAGTATGTGAACTTCGGAACATGTTGTTCACCAGGAGAAAGAAGCAAATTTATTAGTCTATTTCGACAATATAAGGATGTTTTTGCTTGGACATATGAATATTTGAAGACCTATGTTACCCATATCATCCAACATGTCATTCCTATTAAAGCAGGTGTGAAACCATTCCAGCAGTCACTGAAGAAAATGCATCCCAAGATGGAACCTCTCATCCAAAATGAGGTGAAGAAGTTACTTGACGCAAAGATCATTTTTAGAGTCAGACACTAAGAGTGGGTGGAACATATGGTGCCAGTCAGAAAGAAATCTGATGAAATAAGACTATGCGTAGATTTCAAGGATCTGAAGCGAGCTTCAGATAAATATAATTATCCAGTTCCAGCAATGGAGAAAATACTACATATGGTTTTGGGTTTTCAAACTATTCTCCCTATTAGATGGGTTTTGAGGATACAACCAAATATTGGTAGCAGAGCAACACATGATGAATATCACATTTTGAACAAAGTGGGGGACTTTTGCTTATTGAAGAATTCCCTTCAGTCTCATCAATGCTGGAGCTACTTTCCAAAGGGAAATGGATATAGCTTTCTGGGGTTTAGTTGGCCACAATGTAGTAGCTTATCTAGATGATGTAACAGTTTTATCCAAGAGAGAAGATCATATCTTCCATTTGAAACAAATTTTTGACCATTGTCGAAAATATGGCATCTCTTTAAATCCTAAGAAATGAATCTTCACAGGTTTTGGAAGGAAAACGGTTATGCCACATTATTTCTAAAAGGGGAATCTCCATAGACCTAGAGAGAATAGAAGCCATATCTCATATTCATTTACCCCACAATAAGAAGGGTATGCAATCATTCATGGGTACTATAAATTTTGTTCGAAGGTTTGTTCCTGATTTTGCACAAATAGTAAGACCTTTGCAACAAATGATAAAGCGGAGTGTACAATTTAAATGGACTGATACAGATAAAAGTGCTTTTAACAACATCAAAGAATAAATAGCACATGCACCTTCTCTTAAAAGTCCTAATTTTGATATTTTATCCTGTACACTTTTGCCTCTGATAACTCACTCACAGTAGTGCTTACATAGAAAAAAGAAAGGGGAGATGAGTACCCCATATCATTTATGAGCATTGGTTTACAAGGTATTAAATTGAGCTACCCTTCCATTGACAAACATGCATATGTAGTATTTAAACTAGTGAAATAATTCAGGCCTTACATTCTCAAAAATAGAACAAGAGTGATTGTCCATCACCCGGCTCTCTGGACCCTTTTTGTACAAAAGGAATTTGGTGAACGAAGGAGGAGTTGGGTGACAACATTACAAGAATATGACTTGGAATTTAAACCAGCCACCATTATCAAAGGACAAGGTATTTTAAAGTTAATGGCTTAAATTCAAAACAATGAAGATGATGATTGGGAAAATGAAGCCGAGTTGCATATGATTGTATGTGTCCCATCTTTACAGCTCCATAGTATTGGTATAGAGATATGATACATTACCTCGAATAGGGATATTTACTAGAACATTGGGATTCTAAACAAAGAAGAGAACTTCATTTAAAGTCAGCCTCTTACCATATAATCGATGGAGTTCTTTTTAGGAAAAACTACGATGAGTTTTTTATGAGATTCCTATAACAAGAGGATACCTCTAAAGTGGTTAAATAATTACATGATGGTCCCGCTAGAGGACATTTTTCAGGAGACACTACTGCACACAAGATTCTAAGAGTAGGATATTAATAGCCCACATTGTTCAAGGATGCTCATGCTTATGTAAGGAAGTGTGACATATGCCAGAGAAGCAGTGGAAGAATAGCAAAAGAAATTGTACCTTTGCAACCAGTTAGAATTTCAGAACCATTCGAACAATGGGGTATTGACATCATTGGAGAAATTAATCCAAACTCCTAATTACAACACAAGTACATCCTCACAGCCACATATTAATTCACGAGATGGGTTGAAGCAATCCCATTACGCAAAGTGAACGAGGATGCGGTCATTGAATTCATGCAAGAAAATATCATGACCAGGTTTGGGGTTCCAATTTCACTAGTTTTTGATAATGCATCTTATTTTTCATCAATCAAGCTTACTAAATTTTCTAGTGAAAAAGGAATCAAGTTACACGATTGTGCTAATTATTATCCACTAGGTAATGGGTTATCTGAATCAACTAATAAAAACCTTATTAGAATATTAAAGAAGAATGTTATCGAAAATCAAAGAAGCTGGCATATAGCTCTTTCTAATGCTTTATGGGAAGATAGGGTCACCCCCAAGAATTCCTTAGGCGTGTATCCTTTCAATCTAGTTTATGGGAAACAAGACATACTACCCCCAAACATTTTACTCCCATCCTCTCAGTTATCCCAAGCTTCATGAAGATATGATAGTGATATTTTGCAAGCTTGAATTAATACATTACTGAAACTTGAAGAGTTTAGGATCAATTCCAAGGAAAGATTTGAACACCACCAGAAGATTGTCAAAATATGGTTTGATAAATGTAAGTCCGAGAAGAAAAGTTTTGAAGTTGTAGACTTGGTTCTTAAGTGGGATCACCCGCATGATGAAAAGGGAAAGCATGCAAAATTTCAACACCTATGGGTTTTTCCATTTCAGATTGCTAAGAAGTTAGGACCCTCGACTTATAACTTACAGGATTTGCAGGGGTGGGGAGAGAATCTTCCTGTTAATGGTCTAGTTCTCAAACCTTATTTCACCTAGTACCTTTCGAGGTCCTTTGTACATAAATAAAAAAATTTATTTTGCTTTATGTTTTCTTTTAGTAGTTTCTATTTTCTGCAGAAATACTTTTCTCAGCATTTGCTTTATTTTAGTAATTTGTTTCATTTTATTTTATATTTTAGAATAAGCCAGCTCAATCTTTGGTGCTTGGGGACATTGGAATCCTAACAGACTACTAATATTTTAATCCAAGAACTACACGTCAAAATTTATCCATATAAAATTTTAATTAGAACAAGATTCTTTAATCGAATAGACTACTGAAAGGAAGTTATTTTAAGAACACATTGAAGTCCCATTTAAATCCTATAAAATAACATAGGTAGATGAAGTATAGAGTAGTATTTTTGGGATCCATCCACTTTCACATTAATATTTGTCCTAGGAAGCTCACCACAAAAGATCTGTAGAAATGAAGCAAAATGGACAGGTGCATGGAATTCAAAATAATTCGATGCCATGGAATGCACGGCAAAAGATTATTATAAAAGAGTCAAAATTCCAGAATAGAAAGATATATATCAAAGGATATATTGAAACATAAATCAGTAAAATGATTGATTGCATAGAAGGTTGTTCTCCATCCGTGAGATGAAGCAAATTATCACTCACACAAAAGGACACTATGGATGGAAGAACCTAAATCAAATCTCAAATATAAAATGAGCAATCAAGGAAGACTCAAAAGACAAAAGTATTAAGCTTCAAAGAATGCAAAAGGCATGGGAATGAGGAACAAATGAATGCACCTGTTTAACTCTGCCATGATCATGTGGTGTCATATATATGACAGTGACCAAATACAGAGCGAAAACAAATTTCACATTCTGGCACCATAAGAGTTGTCGGGAATTTTGAACCTAGTTACCGTACACCAAGGGACTAAAATCAATGACATGTTCTAGAACTTAGATTCCTGGAAAAGTCTAGCCTGTTAAATAATCTTGGAAAATACTGAGATAAGATACTCTAATGAATGCCATGAAGCAGTTTGTTGCTTTGAAAGATCGTTTTTTTAGATATCTGTGTTCACTACGCAGTCGCCAATTTTTGCAGGTGCAACCAGTTCCCCAAAATTTTGATGATTTTAGGGCCCCTCCATAGAATTCTATATTTTTATTTATTTTCCCCTTAAATTTTGGTTTGCATGACTTAGATTTTATTTTGGACAAAGTTTGAAAAGTTTTTCTTCAAGTCAAAACTTTTTCTTTCGCAGTGTATCAGAAGAAATTTTGGATTTTTGTTGACACAGTGGAGAAAAACCTGACTTTCAGCCTGATGCTTTCCAGCCAATTTCACATTGTGTCAGAAAATAAAATTGAGTTCCAGCCAACAATTGTGGATATATTCAAGTTTCAGAGACGATACGGTCATCGAATTTCTGCCTTTGAATCTGATGATTCTTCAATGGGAAATTTCACCATAGCCCAGCCGACCGTTATAGCTAGATCTTCCTTTCATCTCTGAAGTGTCAAATCGGCTCAATATTTCAGTGCCGATCGGGTGTATATTTGTGTGTCTACTGACAAGCCTTTTGTCATGTGTTCTCGGTACATTTTCTCCGACAGTGTTGGTAGGAGTTTTTTTTTCTTTCTGACGAAGGCTACAAAGTTTACGGCTTATAGTCAGTCCATCAGTGCCACAACGTCGGATAAGCTTACCATTTCAGTTTTACGATTGGTTTTCACAAAGCAAGCCGACAGTTGCAGCTAGATATTGGTTTTTGAGCCGACACTACTAGACAGTGCTCGCTTTTCCTTCTCCAATGTGGTGGGGTGCCGATGAATTTCAATCTTGGGTGCCAAAAGGCGTTTTTTGCTCGTGTGTCTTAATGCCCCAACCACCGCATTAAATGTGTGTTCTTTTCTTTTTCTATATATAGCCTTGGGGTTTTTTTTATGGGTGTTACAATTTGTTAAGGTCTGTTAAGTACAACACATTTTGAGCGCGCCTTATGGAATCACCACTTGGTGTCTACGCTAGGTCTGATCCAGACATTTCACCAACCTTCGAGCCACCATTTTCCAAGTAGGATTCATCCCTTGTCATGATTTCAATTTTGGTAAAGAGGGGTATGGAGATTTACCATTTACAGGGTTTGGTATTTAGTGTTTTGGGATCTCTTCATGTACGGTTTAGGTTTTATATCTCTTTTGTGGTTAAAGTTTTTCTTTCAGTCCCTTTAGGTCATGGTTTGCTTTGAGTTAGATGACCCAGCCCCATATTTTTTCGTTTGACGTAGTTTTCCATTGGTCGTGGTTGTTCACCTGCTCCAAGCCATTTTTTTTCCTATACCACTCTGGCCTCAGCCATGGATTGCTCATTCCCTTGGTATGTTGAGGATAAGACTAGAGCGGGTCGAGTTTTTTCACCGGATTTTCTTCATCTGGTTCATAGTCGTTTACGACGATAGGGGGATTAACAAGCTCAGGAGGCCGTCATTGGATTTTGGGTTTTGGTCTAGGGTTTCCTTTGAGAAGCATTTATTTTACCCTTTGTGGTCACCGCCTTTGTTTTATCAGTTTTGAATTTGACCTTGATGGTTGGAGTTATCACTGTCCCCTTAGACTGGTTTTTCTCGCGGTTAATAAGTTTAATGAGGGGAGGTTTCACACTGGTTTTGAAGTCATTTGCTGGTGAATATTATAACACCATATGATTTAGGGTTGGAGCTCTCAAAGCCATAGATAGAACCCCCACTTGAGCTGATCATTTATTTTTGGGTTTATCCTTGCTTCAAAGTTTTTGTGATGGATGACTCGATAAAATGATATTATTTATTTCTCCATGAATGCATGGAAAATATGATTTGTTAAATATTTCTTGTACATCTTATGATTTTACAATAATTTTCCACTTTCATGAATGCATGGGTTTAACTGAAGGATCGCTAAGTTATGTGTTGATGTTTTTTTTCAGAGCCACAGTTCCCACAAAGTACCATGCCAAAAAAGGGAAAGAAGAAAGACAAGGCTGCAGAGGAGGAGTCAAATTTCAAAATCATGTCGAGAATAGAGATAATCTATGAATATTCCAAGGTTGTAACTGGAGTTGAACCAGAGTTCAAATGGGGACAAATATACCGCACGATCAACGATCAGAAGATCCCTAATGCAGGCCTGGAGGATATTACACTATATGAAAACATCTTAACGTCTAGGATCACAAAGGTGACCACACGACCCGAAATTTTTCCCTGTGCCGAGGTAATTGGTTGGATTTTACCTAAAGCAGATGTAAATGATATGATTATATACAACTTTGAAGGAAATGGTTTTGCCTCTTTCACTTCTACTTACATATCCAAAGCATGCAATATACTAGTTACAGAAATCAACATGACAAAGGAATGGATAGATAGTTTGATTTTATACTATATTGAATGCGCAAAGCTTATGATGATAGCAAAAAAGACATTTAGACAAAGCGCCTCTGGTGAATATGAAATTGGCATCTTATGCACTCCTCATAGACTTGTAGCATTGATTCTCAATAGAATATTCGACAGGGCCAATGGAAATTTCTACAAGATAGGTTGGATCCCACTAAAGTATCATGTGACTATGCATGGCACTATTTTCAATTGGGCAGAAATTATTGCGAGCAGCTTGTCTACTTGCATAAGTGGTGCCTTGAGAGGACTACTCAAGAGAAAATGTGAATTCTACATGGGATCATACCTAGCTGATTGCATATTGTGCCGTTACTCATTCCTGAAATAGAAACGCAGTTGGAACAATGCTAGGACCCCCATTTACACAACATATCAGATCTTATGGGCCCATAAGTATCACAGTTTCTATAAGCTTATCTCTGAGGAGATTTTGATGCCAATTTACTAGTTGATATTTCTTGAAGAATGTAAGTTTATGTCTGAGGGAGTACTTGAGGTGATATGTGAACATGGAGACTATTTCTTCTACGAAGAAGGAACCTATTTAAGAATGTATGGAGGGACTAAAGCTCCTTCACTTCTTCCTAAGTATGCCACTAATTACATCATGCATAAGGAAGCGGTAAGAAAGTTGTTTTTGTATGGATTCTGGAATTTTATGTTTGACATGAAGAGAGTGGTCTACCCACTTATGCCTTTCTATGTTGGCAGCTACAGGTTTTCAAAATTCAAAAGCTCTTCGGATTTTGTGAAGGACCTAGAATATTTTCAGTTCGGTGAAATTTTTTTTCATAGGAATGCTTCCCGGGGAAAAATTGTTGCACATTGTGCACTGTTGAAGAAAATTTTTGAATACTATGACTACTTGGATAAGGATGAAATTTTTTTCAGGAATGCATGTAATATGACTGCTTTAAATAAGCATTTCAGACAAAAGAGCATAATAGCAGGGGGGAAAGGCAGTAGCAGCAACACTACAGAGCAGCATAAAATAAAAGAAGAAGGTTCCAAGAAGAAGGAAGAAGAATCCCAAAAACTAGTGGAGGAAGCAAAGAAATTAGCAGCTGAGGAGGCCCATAGGAAAAGGGAAGAGGAAGAAAAAAGTTAAAGAAAAGAAGAACAAAGGAAAGGTGAAGCAGAGGAGAGGATGAGAAAAGAATCAACTGACCAAGAGAGACAAGAAGAAAATGCAGCAGAAGAACTGAGGAGAAAAGAGCAAGAAGAGAAATATAGAGATAATCAGGAAATGGATGCTTCCCAGGACAATATTGAAGATCCTCCTTCTACCTCAGGAGACATAATAACAGGATGATGTCTCCCTTCTACATATTTAGGGCTAGTACCTTTCACCCCATCCAAGAAAAATGTTGTTGCATCCCTGGATAAGGTTGTTTTTTACCATAAAAGGAAAGCCATTGTTTGGAGGGTCGAAAAGAAGTTAAAGGTAGGCACCCAGCCTGAGGTGAGTACAGTTACGAAAAGTCTTGTCATGAAAGGTATCAATAAAGATCCACAACTAATGGCCTCAATTGGTGTAGAAGTTGCTCAACCAAATGCTTATAATGTGGATAAATTGAAAGAGACTGTAGATCAGTGCATGGAGAAGATGGTGAGAGTCAAGGACACTTTGATAAAAGAAACGGGTGAAGGCCGAGGGATGAAGAGAAAACGTTAGGATACCCTCTCAGAGTTCGAGATGCTTCAGGAGGCTTACTAGGTCTTAGAATTGGAAAAGGAGGCATTGGTACCGTCAAACACCATTATTGATGGAGAAAAGAAACACTAATAAGGTAAGATTTCAGGGCTAGAGGCACAAAGGTCCGCAGTTAATAAAAAAACAGAGGAGTTAAAGGCCTGATTTCCAAAGTTGGAGGCACAAAATAGTTCTTTGGAGATTCAACTTAAGACAACAAATGAGCAACAAATTGATATCACCCCTCTCCGAGAGCATGCCCTCCTGATCAGAAGAAAATTATGTAAGGTGCAGTTAAAACTTGTAAATGAGGTTCACAGGATTAAATAAGCAGAAACCAGACTACAAGAGATGTTAGTGATATCAACCGATTTTAGGACAATAACATTAGAGATTGCAGAAATTATTCAAGGGCAGCTGACCTGGATAGAAACTAATGTAGCATGGTCGACGCATCTGCCACAAAATACTATTGAGAGCCAGAAGATCGAGTTCAGACTTATAGATTTCAGCAGCAAGGCTGCTGCAAGATTAAATTTCAGTGTCGAAAAAACGTTGGAGAAATGTGTGGATTTTTATAAGAGGGTTCTCACAACACAGAATAGATTCCAAACCTCTGTGGAAAAATGAATCCAAGAGTTTCTTGAACATGAGGAACACTTGAAATACCTGTAGGAAAGGCTGCAAGACGATGGCTTAGGATACAATAGGTTAAAGGCATTAATGAGAAAGTAGTAAAGAGTTTGGTTGCATAGGCCATGGTCAATAATTGTGTGCTTGAAGATCAACTCAGAGTAGTTCCCCCAGAGTAGTAGAGATAAAGTCGCAGTTGGCCATCCATGAAGTAACACTCAGATTATTAGAGCCTATGGACTTCAAGACCATTCTTGAGAAGATGCTACATGGAACGATTTCATTGGAGGGTCAGCTCGGCCCTCCTAAGTTTGTCTTTTTATTTGATTTTCCTAGTGCAAGTCACTAGAGGACAAAATTTTGTAATCGAAGAGTCAAGGAAGCCTAAAAATCTAGGGTAACTCAAAAGTTACTTGTAAAATGTATAAATAGGGGGTCAAATAGTACAATAGGGGAGTTTTTCTAGTGCACATGTATTGAAGTTATTTGTATGAGAACTACTTCTTTTATAAATAAAGAGAACCAAATTTTGTTGGAGGAAGGACTGTACGAGTTTCCAGATGGATTATGTGGATTATTGAATGTGAACTATTTCTATTTTAGCTTGCTAAATAACTGTGAGATCATTCGAACCTGTTGAATTATTTCTGTAGTTTATGAATAATGATATTTTTATGTTATAAATATCGTGCAAATGAATGAGTGCTGAAGGTGTTAATAAAACAAAGCTACCTTTGTTTCATGGGGGGGTCATGCAATGAACTTGTTACATATCATGATCGTTTGCAGGATATTAAAGAATATCCCTATTTTCACTAAATATCGGAAAATAACTCCTAAAATTGTATAGTTGAACCCCCTTCCCAATATACCTTTCCAATTAAGAAAACCCTTAGTTTCACTAGATATTGAAGAAATCTATTTTTATAATCCCATTTTTAATATCCCCTTTATACCATATTTTCAAGTTGTAACAAACAAGAGCCATAACATGATGTTAAATAAAATAATAGTAGAATGCTAATAATGATCCCACCTGGATTGCAAGGGAAACTAATCAATTTGTAAGCTTGGATAGTCGAAGATTGTAATGTCCCCAAAATTTGAAAATAAATTTTTTTATTAGGCTAGTCATTTACTGCCTGAGCTGGACATTATTTAACTCTACAGAATGTGTCATACTTTGTTTGTTGTACTAAATGTCATAACCTGTTCTTATGTCATGCTTTTATATTTTCAGATGTGTTTATTAATGTAGAACTTATGTTGATTACTATCTTGATCTATGGTTACGCATTTACATGTATGTTAATTGTTTTGATTACTGTTGTATACATAACTCTCACTTAACTTGTTATTGGAAAAAGGGGTGGAGTGGTGGGACATGTTTCCCTTGTACACACCTAGAAGGTAACTGTTTTCTACTTGTCACCATGGGCTTACTTAGTTCTTACGAACTAATGCATCTCTTTCCATTTTGCGTGTAGGTGCACTTGGTAACAAAAACTGCTTATAAAAGTTGAACAAGACATGTTGTTCATTTTGTCACTAGCACTCAGTTTTATAGATCTATCCTAGTGACAATATGATGGTTGTTAGATAATATTTATACCAGGATGGATGGTTTACTCACCTATGTTGCATAGGTTATTATTATTATTCTTATGGACTCTACGATAGTGACTTGATCCCTTTTGCACTTATTATTTACGTGGCACATACTTACAATGGTATAAAGGCTTTATGAAAATGGTTCATGCTCTAACATAGTCTTAGCGTATGGTTTTAATATAGTTGGTGTATGATTTCAATACCTTTTCCTATAGTCCTCGATGGAATATTTCATATGCCATGGATTATGGCTTAAACCGTATGTATTCGATGCACATTTGGGGTTTTGTAATGCATGTTTTTATGGGAAAGGTTTAAGGGTTGGAATGAACTATACAATATTGGTTTGGAGTGGTGTTAATGGAGGATAGGGTGGTGACATAAATGCACCTTGGAAATCATGGTGTCCAAGCTTAGGTATTCATCTCTTGCATTGATTTGGTCATTCGCAGCAAGGCTGCGTGAGCTCTGCCTCTACACGATATGGTGGTGTGAAGCTACAATGGCTTAACTAGTACATTCACACTCTAGTTTAGCAACATAATTTTGTCTATTCAAATTTGTTACAATGCGTACTCCTTATCATGGCTTGTCTTATGTTTTCAAGTTGCAGGTTATGAAGAAATCGTGGTCGCGGGTCGCCCTGTTTCAACGCCATACCCATTCGGGTAATCCATGTTGTACAAGTTAAAACTTGTCCCTCTCTTGATGGTTGTTGTGACAGGGTTAAAACTTGTCGTGGGTTTGAGTGTATGGCTCTAGTTTTAATGGTTGTGTTCTGGGAAAGGGGTTGTCTATGTAATGAACTATAAGGCATCATAGATGGGTTAAGATTTGGGGTTTTGCTGGGGGTTAGAGCCTTCAGGATGGAACTAAAGAATTCGATGTTTTTGTTTTAAGGCTGCTCTATGTAGTGATATGGTTTGGTAAACTTGATAGGATCTGCATTACTACAAATGCGCAAATATGTTTGGGTAGTGACGACAGCACCATTGCTTGCAATGGTGCAAGGACGAGGTTAAACGACAGTGTAATTCCTTATTGGTTTTTATAATGATTATGTTTATAGTGCAACATCTGCATCTTGTGTTTATTTCGTGGTTATAATTCTTATTAACAGACTGTGTGGATTCACAATTCTTTGTTTAAGTTATTATATGAATTCGTTACTGTCTTGTTTTCCCTTTGGAGCCATGTCGTAGATGGAAATGGTATTCCCGCCATTTATGGTTGTGACTGTGTGTTGGTTAAGTGACATATCATTTTATGTTTTGATTCGTGGTTAAAGAAGGCTCTGTGTATAAGTGTCATGACTGTGGAAGATAACCCTTCCTTGGGTGTCATTGTTATTCACATAACATTGACATGGTTGGATATAAAAGGGTTTGTGATAATGTTTAATTGCTTCTTTTTATGTAAAGGTCAAGGGCCATGAATTAGTGACAATGTGTAATTTTAATTTGGGGCTTTGGCCTCTTTGTAGTGATCTATGTGAATTGGCTTTACAATGTGTGTGCTCTATTTGGATGATAGTTGAAACGCTACTGCATTTAGTGGAATCAAAACGAATCCTATAGGATTCAATAGGATGACTTGTAGTTAAAACGACTCCACAGGAATTGATCCTGGGTCGCTATGGTTGTATATGTTTATAAATGTATGGGTTTGTTTTGGGAATGAAGCCTACAAGAATTGATCATGCGACCTTTGTGTATCTATGCTATGTTTTTATAAGAGAGTTGTGCATAGCATTATGGTTGAATTATTATGAATGTAACTAATGTATGTTGATTCTAATTTATTTTAAACATAAACATCACACCATTAGATGGTCTTGTTAATTTGTTTGTGTATTCAATTTATGGATTTATTTAGTTAATGGAAAATTGATAATGTTTATTCTTGGCTATTGATAAAATATATACAGACCTTGAGAGGTCTTTGATGGTTTCTATTTTAGCTTGGTTACTTTGGTTTGATGGTTATTCTTAAGTATACAATAATATGATTATAATTTTATTTAATGAGATTATAGCTTCAGATCGTTACAGGTCTTGATAGCTTGACTGGTTGATATTTTAATGGTTATTTGATTTTTATTTTGTTTATACTTAATAATGGAAATGATATATCTCTTATGTTATGACTTACTATAGTTTAATTAACTGTATTTTATATTTATGTTTTGCTTATAGATTAACCTGAATTAGTCTTTTTACTACTGAATATAGTTCTACTTGCAATATGTAATATTCCAGTAGAATCTATAGGTAAAATAATCATATATAGACTTTGTCTAGAGAAACCCCTAGGTTTTAGGAAAAACAATGTTTAAGCGAAGAAAATAAATGCACAACTAAGTATAGAAGAAAATAAGCCCTAAATAATTCTAGGACATGAATTAAATTTCAGACACACTGTTTAGAATTAAAAACAATAACTCTTAAAAAATCTGGAGAGACATAGCGTTTATAAATAAAATGGAAACATTTGATGTTTTAACAAGAAATAAATACAACATAGGGTTAGGAATATAACATAAACACTTAACTCTTCTAACAGGATATAATTTTAGACATAGGGTTAGAAATATAACATAAACACTTGAATATTCTAACAGGAATTATACTGGATAATGGAACATAAAATAAAGAACAGGGATAATTTTAGGGGAGAAATTTAGCCCATAAGCTATTTTTAGGGGGTTTTCTCCAAAAAACGATTTGCCATTTTACATTTTTTGAAGCCCTGTTTTGCCCAATTTTGATGGGGTAAATGTTTTTCACCCTAAAAAACACCAAATTATTATATAAACGATATAAAATCCTTCGAAATTAAAATATTTTTTGAAAAATATTGCCAAACATTTTATAGTTGGTGTTTTAAAAATTGGTAAGATTCGCCAACATTCATACACTTTTAAATAAGTATGGTTCCTTAAAATCATCCCTGATAAAGAACCTCATACCTGTAAGGTAGGGTTAGAAATATAACATAAGCACTTGAATATTCTAACAAGAATTATACTGGATAATGGAACAAAAAATCAAGAACCTCATACCTGCAAGGTGAAGCTATTCCAATGGCTGAAAACCTGCACACTCAATTACCCAGCATTAACAAATCACATGCAGATTTGACCTCTGTATAGATAACCGAATCACTTGGGAACTACCATGACCTGGAACCATTCCTAGTTTTAGTCTAGATCCCTCCGAGCTAGTTCCAACATGCAAGTAGCTTAGAGCTCCTAAGGTAAGGCTTCCCTAATTGGGATATCATGTCTGAATCAGTTCTCATTTTTTCCTCTTAGGAGACGTTCTCCAAGAACTTTCTTTATAATAATCAGGCAGAATAACAATTCTAAAAAGATGGAAGAGATCCACAAGCCTCTCTTCTGCTTGGGTCTTTATAGGTAGATTTTTCAGTCAAAGGGGCAGTTAAATCAAGAATCATTTGATTTCTTGATTTAACCCTTTTATTTAATTTAGGTACTTTTTTTCATATTTAACTTAGGAACTTTTAACTAGTTCCTATTTGGACTTTTGTAGGTATTATACTATTTAATTATTTTTAAGTAATAATAATAATAAATGGAACATTTCCTTCTTTCTTATATTATTAATATTATTACTATGCTTACTCTTCATACATACCATGTATAAAATATATAATAATATATATATTATTTGTTAACACTTGTCTTTAGGTATCATATATTATGATCTCTAAACTTATGACACTTTCTTCATTAAGTTCATCGGGTAGGTGGTTAGGTCTACTAGGCTAGGAAACTCTAAACATCATTGCATGTTGGATTCCCTTGTATAACATGGTAGTTCTTGAGTTCTTGATGAGATACAAAAATTCAAGATTTCATTTAATCACTTGTAAATAAGTCAGATGAGATCAATATTTTACTCAAGTTGCTTTCACTTGAAATCATTAATTATTTTCAGTAACTCCAAGCGCTTATCTAGATCCCATACTCAACACTAAAAACATTGAGTTATAAACTTAGTGCAATTCCAGAGAATCTTGCTCAACACTAGCGCTAGGATGTACTTGTAGGATCCACCTAGGGATATAGTGGCCAACGATCTGATGTTCCAAAGCTTATGCTCAACATCAACTTGAAAGACTCCAGGGCTTATGCTCAACACTTTCAATTTATATTTTCATGTGCTATAGAGCTTCCTTCTCAACACAAAGGTTTTCACATCTCATGTGTTTCAGAGCTTCTCAGTTAACACAACATAAACACTCATGTGTTTCAAAGCTTCTTGCTCAACACAAAACATCTCATTAATCATGTGCTTTAGGGTCCACGCCCAACACATAAAATCATACATAAAGCATATGTAACTAGCTTATGCCCAATATATCAAAAAAATTATCATCTTCACATGCAGTGGGGTCCTAGACCCAATATATCAAAATAAAACATCAAGGTAACATCATAATCAATGGGGCTCATGCCCATATGTGTTAGGTCCAAAATTTGGGATATTACATTCCTCCCCGCTTAGAACAACCCCGTCCGTGGTGTTCTACGGACTCAGAATGAAATCATGTTGAAAAAAGGCAAGGTAAACCTTTCTCATGGTGGCTTCATTCGCTCAAGTAGCCTCATCGGCTTCAAAGTGCTTCCATTGCACTTTCAACTGGACTATGGGGCGCTTCCTGAGCTAAATCTCTCTCTTGTCCAATATATGAAGAATTTTATGAGCAAACTCCCCTTAAGGTTCCACCTATAATAAGGACCAATCAATCACATGTTTAGTATCATAAACATATTTCTTTAATAATGATGCATGGAAAACATTATGGATTCTTATGTGTGCAGGTAATGCTAGTTCAAATGCCACTGGCCCTCTCTTTGCCAGTATTTCAAAGGGTCCACAAAACCTAGGTTCTAACTTGCCGCACCTTCCAAATCTCAATGAGCTTTGTTTTTCTTTTACTTTCAGACATGGTCGCCTATTTGATAAACTTTATCTTTTATTTTCTTGTCCGCGTAGATTTTCTGGCAGTCTTGTGCTTCTTTAAGGTTCACCTGGACCTTGGTAACCAACTATTCCAATTCCTTTGACAAGTCAGGCCCTAACATGAGATGATCCACTGGGCTATTCCATGTAACCAGTGTTCTACACTTCCATCCATAGAGTACCTCAAAGGGACTCATCTTGGCAGAAGTCTGGAATCTGTTGTTATACGCAAAATTTGCAAGGTGCAGGTAATCTTCCCACTTAGTGGTGTTGTTCATGACATACATCCTAAGCATTCCCTCTACAATCTGGTTTACCCTTTATTTCTGCCCGTTTGTCTGTGGGTGATAAATAGTACTAAAGTTCAACCGCGTCTCTAATCCGGAGAATAAGGATCTCCAAAAGTTTCTGGTAAAATTAGCATCTTGATCCGAGATGATTTCCTTTTGTATCCCATGCAATCTAAATATCTCCTTCAAGAAGATATCGACAATGTGTACTGCCTTGTAGGTCGACTTCACTAGAATTAAGTGTGTTGCTTTCAACAATTTGTCAACTACTAGAAATATAGAATCATTTTGTTTCTTACTTTTAGGTAGACCTGTGATAAAATCCATACTAATGACCTCCCACTTCCATTTTGGAAAACGTAATGACAGCAACAACCCCGAAGGATGCTGGTGCTGAGCTTTGACCAGCTAACATTCTTGACATTTTGCGATAAACAACGTTATGTCGGCCTTTAACTTAGAATAGAAAAAGTGTTTCTTAATGGCAGATATCATCTTTTGATATCCTGGATGCCCCTATTAGGGTATCCAATGAAATTCCATGAGGATGTTGGACCAAATCTCCCCTCCTTCCGAAATGTACAATCTCTCCTTAAACCATAGCAGTCTCGTTTCATCTACCTTGTACTTTTTTTGTTGTTGAAACAACCTCTCCTCTTGGACCTTCTTGAGGATTTGTACATAGAAATGGTCATCTCTGTTGGCCATTATAATCCTCTTGTGCAAATTCCAATCAGTTTGACTTAAAGTCACATTGTATATCATATGCGTTCGTCGCCTCAAAGCATCAGTAATCTTGTTCTCTTTGCCCTTTATATTCTTTAGCTCGAAATGGTTCTCACTAAGGAAAGCCAACCATCTGGCTTTCCTAGCATTCAAATTTGGTTGCAAAAATAAATACTTCAGAATCATATTGGTTGTCTTCAGAAGGAATTTTCTTCCCATGAGGTAGTGCCTCCACATCTTCAAGGCGTGGATGATGGAGGCTAACTCAAGATCATGAGTGGGGTAGTTCTACTCATGTTCTTTTAAATTTCGCGATTCATAATAAATCATGTAATCGTTCTACAAGAGGACTCCTCCAAGCCCTTCCTTGCTTGCATCTGTGCAAACAATGAAATCCTCATCGAGATCTGCAACTTGTATTATCGATGCGGTTGTCAAAAGATGGTTAAGCTTTTGAAAAATTTCCTCGCACTTGGTTGTCCATAATAACTTATTTGCCTTCTTTTGAAAAGCGATCATGGGACAAGCTATTCTTGAGAAGTTCTCAATGAAATTTCGATAATAGCCAACTAATCCCAAAAAGGATCTAATGTCAGTGACACTAGTAGGGGTAGGCCAATCCTCTATGACTTCAATATTTTCCGGGTCCATAACTATCCCCATATCGGAGATGATGTGACCCAAGTATTGTATCTGGGGTTTGTAAAAATCACATTTACTAAACTTAGCATAGAGCTAGTGTTCCTGTAACACCTGTAGCACTATGCAGAGGTGTTCCTCGTTCTCCTCTTTACTTTTAGAGTACACTAGGATGTCATCTATAAATACCAACACAAATTTATCCAGATATTTACTAAATATGTTGTTCATCATACACATAAAGTTTGCAGGTGCATTGGTCAACCCGAACGGAATTACTACAAACTCGTAGTGCATGTACCTTGTACGAAAGGAGGTTTTGTGAATATCCTCGTCGCGAATACGTACCTGAAGGTACCTAGATTGCAGGTCGATCTTTGAAAAGATCTTGGCTCCTCCTACTTTATCAAACAAGTCAACAATCCTAGTGTAACACCCCGGTTTTGACCCCGTTTGCATTTAAATAATATGATGTAAAAAATAATGGTGTGGAGCTCAAGGAAAAATCCCCACCATCGATTTAGTGTTTTGTTTCGACGATTAAGATTTAGGTCGATGGTGTTTTTATGCTAGCTGAACGTTATAAGTCTCGACATAATGTTAAATTTTCAATTTTTAATTAAAAAACTACGGTTAGCTATGTCAATACAACAAAATGAGATGGGGGCATGATTTTTCCTAAGGATAAGGGGGGGGGGGATTGGAAGAGGAGGCATAAATTCGAAATGGGAAGAGCACCCATTTCTAAAAAACGTTCTTTAAATTTTCTTGGGCAAGAAAACACCAAAAATGCCTGCCTTTCCCTCATGCAATTGTGTTTCACCTTCCCCTCATGATTTGTATTGTGTGGAACGTTTTGGCAAGACATTCTGGCATTCTTGCAGCAGGAAAAACCATTCTGATTCTTTATCCTTGAGGAATTTTTCCTGTTGGGTGAATGGTTTTTCCTTTTTATGATTTTTTCTATCTGTTAGTCGTTTCCATAATGTGCATGCCAGAACCATTTTTGTGTCTTTGAATTGAAGGACTAGCAAAACGTTTTTGATCCTGTGATTGCAATAGTAGGTCTGGCTCAGGCAATGCCTAGAGTTTCCTAATTGCTATGTGTGTGAATTCCTTGGTTCTGTTACGTTTTCTTAATCCCAGAACTAAGATCATTGTGTGTACATCCTCTTTTGACATTTGAATTGATTTGTGTAATGGAAAAATGGAGTTTGGACTTGCTTGATAAACCTAGTGTGTGAAGGAACCTCTCTGACCAATCTAGAAGGCTATTTTTCTTCTTTGCATACCCTAAATAGAAGTGGAAGGGAAGGCATGGCCTGAGGGACTGTGTAGCAGAGAAGGGGATGCTTCCTTGGGTTGGGTGTGTAAATGTTTAGAAGTCAGGCTATATCCGGTGTAGGTTTGCATAGCTATGGGATTGAGCTCACTAGTTGAGTAGTCAGTCTCTCCACCTCCTTGGAAGCCTAATAAACCCAACTCTGTTGGATTGGCTATGTCTCATGTGAGTTTTGGCTAAGTGTAAATCACTATTTGTTTAAGTTGTATAAACCCAACTGGAAGGATGGCTTGGCTGGTAGCCTGATAAACCCATCAGTTGGCTTGGCTGTGACTTGTATAAACTTTGGCTATGTGTAAATCACTTCATGTGTAAGTCTAATAAATCCAACTATGTTGGATTGGCTGAGTTTTATTGTATCCTTAGGTATGGGGAAGTCTGCTAGTGTTCCTTATTCCTTGGGGAAATCATGCCCAGCTTGAGGCTAGTAGTGTTGTTGATATATTGAAGAGCACACTGGCCTATGGTTGGGTGGAACGTTGTAGTGATATAGATGGTTGTGGCACAAGCTTCTGATAAAGATAAGTATATCTTGTGTTTCAATCCCTGCAACTACACTTGTTTATAAATGAATATGAATATGATGAATGCTTGAATGGAATGTATTTGATGCAGACGTATATTTCATGAATGATGTATATGTGTATGTAATTTTATTTCAATGAATTTTATAAGTTTTTATGAATCTAGATCGGCTGGATTGGTGATGGCCTAGATGTTGAAATCAGTTTTATACTTAGAAATTTTCATTAGCAGATCGAAATTCTGCAAATTTAACCTTTCTGCAACTTCCCTTCCGCAACTTGCGGGATGCGGGATGCAGAAAAGTTCTTTGGAAATTTTGATCTCCCCATTTTCCCTTCTGCATTTTCCTTTCCCCAACTTGCGGGATGTGGGATGCAGAAATGTGCCTTGCAGAAGTTTGGACTCTGCATTTTCCTTTCCACAATTCCCTTTCCGCAAATTGCGGGATGCGAGATGCGACATGGGGGATGCGGGGTGTGAGACTAAAATTTTGATGTGTTTTTTATTCCGTAAGTGAAGCTATATGCATCGTTTCTTTTCTGTGGGATGATTCTCAGCCGTTGATCTGATTCTGGATGCGGAACAGACTGTGACTGTTGATTTCCGCTGTGATTCTTCTCAACCGTTTGATCTCTCAATGGTTGAGGAAGATAAATATTTTATAGACAGTCTGGATCAGAATTTCAGTAGGATAAATTCTTGCTTGTGTATATGTTAAAAATATGGATCAAGAATCATCATACGAATGCAAAATCGGAGATGGGTAACTCAATTAGAAGAGTTGGGTCGCATTCCCTCCTTCGGGGTGGAAGGGGACATGACAATGTGGTATCAAAGCTGCGGGTTGCAGCGTTGGGCCTGGATGAGTCAGAAAATAAAGGTGGTTACAGTATTGGGCCTCAGTGGACCAAGTTCAACAGTCATAGAGATTTTGTATAATAGTTCCAACATATTGTTGGCCGCATAACAAAGAAAAACATTGCCATGGGCAGTGGGTAAGTTATTTTGGTTTTGATTATATCTAATAGTTTTGTTATGTAACACATTTTTGTAGAATTACAGTAACCTTCAGAAAGGGCAGCGCATTTCTGAATAGTTGGTTCAGCCATGAGGACAAACGATATGAATGATTATGTAGAGGACCCAAATGTGCACAAGGAAGATTCTATTGGGGAAAATGTCTGAATTGGAAATGCTGAGACAAAGTCTAATGTGAGAAGGTTTCAAGACACTCCCCCAGACTCTGCGACCACCATGAGAAGCCTCAGGGTGGAGATACAGAGCTATAGAGCAGACAACAAAAGACTGATTAAGGCTCAGAAGGAGCAGAATCAGGTGAACGTAGCCATATTGCATAGTTTGACAGACATTCAGAGAAAGATGAACTTTGTGGACCAGATAGAAAATCCAAAAGGAAGTAAGAACACTGCTAGAGGAAGAAAGCGATCTGCTAGTGGGTCTTCTGTCTCTAAAAAATCCATTGATGGTTCAAGTTTTTCCTCTCATGAGAATAAAAGGAAGAGATCTCCGAGTGGTTCGTCTGACTCTGAGAGACACACTGAATATTCAGGCTCTTCATTCTCATAGGGATAGGAGGAAGAGGTGTTACCATAACCGCTCACGAGATGAATTCAAGAAGGCAAAGCTGCCTACCTTCAATGGTGAGGTAAATACTGGTCAAGAGGCTAAAGCTTGGATTCTGGGAATAAGAAAATATTTCCAAGTCCAAGATTATTCTAGAAATATGAAATCTCGAGTATCCATTTTGAATCTGACAGGAAGAGCCTCTATTTGGTGGTAACACTTCAGGAAAGCAAAGAAGATAAATGAAAGGAATTTTTTTGGAAACAGCTCTAGAAATATCTCAAGCAGAAGTACCTCTATGACCAGTACTATGATGACAAAATCAAATAATTCCATGAGTTGAGATTGGGACAATAGACTATGGAGGAATATGAAAACAAGTTCTTGGAACTGCTGAGGTATGTCAAGTATATTAAAGATGAGAAGGTAAAAATCCAACGCTTTATGAGTGGATTTCCTCAGTCTTACAAAGAACGAATTGATTTCTATGAACCTAGAAATTTGGAAGAGGAGATAAGAAAAGCTAAGTACTTCTACGAGAAAAGTAAGAGAAAACCTGACTACCAAAAGGCCTTGAAGAACAAGATGAATGAGAAGTTTGATTAGAGGAAGAGAGGTTTCAAACCTCCTAACTTCTGGAATCAACAGAAGCATACATTCCAAGCTGAGAAGCAGTCAACCAAAGTAGTGGGAGAAAATCCAAGAGAACAGCAGTAGAACAAAGGGCCTCTCCAGTGTTGGAAATGCGGAGGACCCCATCTGCGCAGATTATGTCCATTGGAGAATGAGAATGCAAGGCCAAAATACAATATTCAAGAGGAAGGAATAGTGGGACAAGTAGAAAGGGTCGTACCTAGAATTTATGCAGCACTGGAAGACCAAGCAGATCACTAGTCAACGGTGGTTGAAGTTGCAGGCAATATTGTTGAGAAATCTATTTCTATTTTGATTGAACCTGGTTCTACTCATAGTTATATTTCTCCTAGAGTAGTGGAGGTTTGTGCTCTTATGAAATAAAACCATAACAAGTCTTGGTTAGTTCATTTAGCCACTGGAACTAAGAGAAAGGTTAGTGAAGTGGTAGAGAAATGTCCCTTGGTTATGAATGGATTGGTCATGTGTGTATATTTGAATGTTCTACCACTTGGTTCCTATGATTTTTTAATTGTAATGGATTTGTTAGAAGCTCATAGGGTGAAGCTTGATTGTTATAACAATAATTTTGAATGCATGGATGGAGAACGGAACCCAGTAGTTGTAAAAGGCATCCCAAATGTAATTTATGTAAGGAAAATTTCAGCGATGCAATTGAAGAAGTTTGGTAGGAAAGGTTGTCAGTTGTATGCAACTCATATTTTGGAGGCAAATGAGAATGAAAATCCTAGTTGGAGGATTTTCATGTGTTGCAGGAATTCAGGGATGTGTTTCCTAATGAGATTCTGGGGCTTCCTCCAAAAAGAGACATTGATTTCACAGTTGAACTTGTGCCAGGAGTAGCACCAGTGTCCAAGACACCCTACATAATAAGTACATCAAAAATGTTAGAGATGAAGATGTAGCTGCAAGAATTGTTGGAGAAAAAGTATATCAGGTCAAGTGTGTCTCATTGGGGAGCACCAGTTCTGTTCATGAAGAAGAAAGATAGTACACTCAGATCGTGTATTGACTACAGGAAGCTGAACAAGGTCATGGTGAAGAACAAATATCCCTTGCTAAGAATTGATGACCTCTTTGATCAAATGAAAGGAGCAAAGATATTTTCCAAGATTGACTTGAGGTCTGGTTACCATCAGGTGAGAATCAAGGATGAATACATTCATATGACAACCTTCAGAACAAGGTATGGAAATTATGAGTTTTTAGTGGTACCATTTGGTCTCACAAATGCACCAGCAACATTCATGTGCCTTATGAATAGTGTCTTCAGCAGGTATTTGGACAAATTTGTTCTTGTTTTCCTTGATGACATTTTTGTTTATTTTAAAAATGAAGAAGGGCATGAAGAACATTTGAGACTAACATTGCAATTTCTCAGAGAACATCAGTTGTATGCAAAGCTGAGCAAGTGTGACTTCTATAAAGATAGAATTCAGTACTTGATTCACATTATTTCAGAAGAGGGTATGTCCATGGACCCTGACAAGATTGAAGCTATCAAGAATTGTCCTACTCCAAATAATGTGACAGAGGTAAGATCTATTATGGGGCTTGCATGATACTACAAGAGATTTATTGAAGGATTCTCCAAGGTTGCACATTTTATCACTTCTTTGCAAAGGAAGGGGATAAAGTTCGAATGGACCTCAAAGTGTGAAGAAAGTTTTTAGCAGCTAAAGTATATTCTCACTAGTGTACCGGTCTTAAAAGTTGCAGACCCAGAGAAATATTTTGTGGCATGTAGGGATGCATGCGGTCAAGGAATTGGAGGAGTTCTTATGCAAGACAACCATGTGATATGTTATGAATCTCGAAAGATGAAGGAGCATGAGAGGAATTATGCCACTCATGATATGGAACTTGCATCCATTGTACATGCTCTCAAGATGTGGAGGAATTACTTGATGGGAAGAAAATTTGAGTTACGGATAGAACACTGTGGTCTGAAATATTTGTTTGATCAACCTACTCTGAATGCTAGGCAAGCTAGATGGATGGAATTTTTATGTGAGTCTGATTTTGAAATCAAGCACATAAAAGGTAGGGAGAATAAGGTAGCTGATGCACTTAGCAGGAAAGTACAAGAGATGCATATGGTATCGATTAGCATTTTCCAATCATATTTGAGACAACAGACTATTAATCATAATGCTGAAGATGAAATGTATGTGCATGTAAAGGACAAATAACAATAGCAAAACCTTGAAAATAAGTATGAAGGATATAAGTTAGAAGAGGATGGACTTCTTACTTATAAGAGCAAAATGTATATTCCAAATGTGGCAGATTTGAGGAGGGTTCTTATGGATGAAATCCATCAAACTCCATATTCTGGTCCTGAGGATATCAGAAGACAATTTCTATAGCAAGGAAGTAGTACTTTTGGCCAGGCATGAAGAAGGACATGGATGAATATATTTCAAGATGCATGAAGTGTCAGCAAGTGAAGGTTGAACATCAACACCCAGCAGGTTTGTTACAGCCTTTTCCGATTCCATAATGGAAATAGGAAGTTGATTCCATGGATTTTATTACAGGATTGACAATGACTTGGAGACAACATGATTCCATCATGGTTTTGGTGGAAAAATTGACGAAGGAAGCTCATTTTATATCAGTTAAGTCCATGCACAAGACAGATGAAATTGCTAAGATTTTCATGAAGGATATTTTTAAATTGCATGCATTTCCTAAGGCAATAGTCTCTGACAGAGATGTCAAGTTCACCTCTAATTTTTGGAAAGGGTTGTTTGCATACTTGGGGACAAAGTTGAATTTCAACACTGACCATCCTCAGACTGATGGTTAGACCGAGAAAGTTATCCAAGTGCTTGAAGACATGCTTCACATGTATGTGATGGAAAAACCAACCAAGTGGGAATATTATTACACTTGGTAGAGTTTTCCTATAACAATGGACAACAAGCATCCTTTGGGATGAGTCCATATGAATATTTGTATGGCAGGAGGTGCAGAACACCAGTAACTTGGGATAACCCAGTGAATAGAGTTGTGATCAGTCCAAAACTGCTCAAGAAGATGGGGCAGGAGGTTGTAAAGATCAGACAAAATCTAAATGCAGCCTAGGATAGACAGAAGAGATATGAAGATAAGCATAGGGTGAACAGAGAGTTCATTGTTGGGGATCATGTTTACCTCAGGGTGAAGGAAAAGAAAATTTCCTTGAAGCTTGGGAG